>JAAGNO010007019.1:0-18104 GCA_033439905.1 Ceryle rudis
CCCATCCCTGGAGACATTCAAGGTGGGGCTTGACTGAGCTCTGAGCAACCTGCTCTAGTTGAGGATGTCCCTGCTCTCAGCAGGGGGTTTGGACTAGATGACCTATGGAGGTCCCTTCCAACCCAGACATTTCTATGTTTCTATGAAAACTTGATCTAGTAATTAATAATACATAGGGAGAGTTAAGCTTTTTAAGTTTTGCATATTTTCCTGCCAATTATTCAAAGACTGGCTTGCTTTGGTGCTGTGGAGCTTTTCTGTGAGCATGACTTTGGTTAATTCAATAATACATGTATTTCTCAGAGCAACTTACATAAGAGTTGGCCTACCCAAACTTTGTCTTCATACAAGACTGATTTTTGACTACTTGATGGCCTTGTCAGATATCAAAGCCATCCCCAGTTCAATATTCACATAAGAGGGACAGGCAGCCTTGCAATAACTGGTCTTGTCTCTAAGCTGCCATTGCTGCCTTTCCACTCAAGGTGCTGCAGCCACTTTGAGATCTTGCAATTGCAACTGCTTCTGCTGGCCAGGCTCTTCCAGCTCAGACAATAGATTTTAGCCCTCAGAGATGGCAACAGTGCTGCATCTTGTACTGGTGTGAGCTGTACCCACCTGTAACAAGCTAAGAGGACCTACAGGTCTCTGCTCCTTCCTCCTTCTCATCTGCCCTGCCTGGGGTTTGTGGCTGCTTTGGCTCAGTGACATGGGGCAGGCAATGCAGTGCTCACGGCCAGCAGGGTGTCTCAGGGGTACCTGCAACTTCTCTGGAACAGCTTTTATGCCACAGGCAGGGCAATAAAGTCATGAGTCCCTCTACTCTTGTTAGAGCAAAGGAAATCTGTTTACTTTAATCTTGGAAGTATTTTTCATAACATTATTTCTGCAGCAGCTGGTTTCCATGGAAACCAAGAAACGACTCACAGTGCTACGGGAAAGAAGACTGCTGACCTGCTTGTCCTTCCCCAGCTCGTGCTGCTGGACTTCCTTCATGTGCATATGTGCACATATTGCTCGTTGCTGTGAGGTGGACAAGCTCAGGCCCAAAGGCTTCAGCTTGTTTCACCGGCAGCAGCCCAAGTGCAGTGCCTCTCCTGCCTGCTGCCCATCCTCCTCATCCCACCTCACCCTTCCTCTCTGAGTTACTTGTCCTGCAGCCAGGGGAGGAGGCCAGAGGAAGGAAGGGTGTCAAGATGTCTTCACCCCCCTTTCTACCGCTGTAGCATTCCCAAACCCCAGTAAAGATGGAAGGATTTGTGGTTAAGGTTATGTTACCTACTTCTCTTTAAAAGGCTGAAGGGCACTAGGTGCAAACACATTGTTGTGCTTTTTGAGTCTCCTACAGCTCTGAAGAGCGAAGCTGTATGAGCAGCATTAGCATCACTCTGTGCCTGTGCTACTTCCTTATTAAATTGTCCTGGCCCAGCATAGAGCATGTTACTTATAACACAGTTTTAATTTTAAAAGGAGCTTTAGCACTTGGTCTGAGTGGCAGCCTTTCCTCATGCTGAAAGGTCACTTAATGCTACAACAATTGTGTCAAATGCTTCTGCTGAAGTGAGAGTAAGGTGATGCTGTGGGGAGCAGGGAACCAACACGGAGCTCTTGAAATCTCTTGCTGGGTCCCCAAGAGTCCATTCTGCTTGTATGAGTGCCCCAGTGCTGAGTGGCACTGACTCAGGTCTCCTCAGAGCACATTCTGTGAAGCACCCCAATGGCAGAGATTGAACCTTGCAGATATTGTGTCCCCATGGATCTTGTCCCAGAAGCAAATTGCTGCTGGGAAAGGAGCACCAAGAGAGCTTTTGTGGGCTGCTCAGACAGAAGGGCAAAAGTTTTCTTACTGAGGTCATCATGGAAGGATGATGTTATCAGCACAGCCTTCCACAGTTTTAAAACTAGAAGAGCTGTTAACTGAGTACTTTGACCTCTCCAGCTACCTAAGAACATGGTGTTTCTAATGTTTCTCAAAGGTTAGCTTCTCAGAATCAAGCTGACAGTCACTAGAAGTGCGCTTTTAGGGTGTGGAGGTTTTTTTTCCTATAAAAGTGAAAGATTAAAATTTATGAAAGTGATCAGCACTTTTCTCCAGCTTGCAAACATGGCTTAAAGGCAACAGCTGCCTTGGAAAGATGGCAGAAAGTTACTTTGGAGTCTGCAAAGAGGGACAGAATCAAGCTTTTCCAGGCTACCAGGTATATGCTGCAAAGGCCACCACTGGTGGACATTAAGCAAGAATCTGTTTCTGGGGCATTGCTGATACTGCAAGACATTCTCAGGAAACCTCCCCAGACAATATGGAAAAAGAGATATAGATTAGCTCATGACAGTCAGGCAAGAGTGTCATGACCTCTAGGTCTGCAGGTAAAGGGCAGGTCCTCAGAGACCATTTAAGAAATTGAACACCTGTAGAAGACAGTGAGGGAGAAAAAGATGCCTCTGAGGAGCTGATTGCTCTGGATGTGCTACGTATAGGTTGTGCTACAGGCTAGGACGGGGAAGGTGCATAGTCTAGCTCTGAACAGGTTCCTGTTTGTACTTGGTTTAATTCTGCAATATTATTATATTAGCAGTAAATAATTACATGCCAGAATATTTAGTATAAAAGCCTTTTTTTCTCATTTGAAGACAGTCCTCACAATATTAGCACCAACCATTACACCTTTGAAGCTCAGTGCAACCAGGAGAGGTGCCAGAGGCTGCCTGTCTCTCTGAAGAGTGCATTGCAGGTTCCCACGCCACACTTATCCATACTCTGAAAGCACGAGGTGAGTGTGGCATCCCTGCCTGTGGCATCCCTGCACAGTGTTTGTGCGTGGAGCCACAGGGCTGAGGCAGCTGGGCCGTGGAGACTGGCCGGAATTCCTTTAAATCTCCTAACATGCACAAATGCCTTAAGGCTCCTGGAAGGGCAAAGCAGCCTCAATAAAAGCAATTAGAGGTGAGAGCATCCTCAAAAGCTGGGGAACTCCCTGAGGTGTATTTCTCTGTGCCTTGACTCCAGTGCTGGAGGTAGGAGCCAGCCTGAGGAGCTTCTGCTCAGGCAGTCACCACAACTATTGCTCTCATTCGGTGCTGTTACTAATCTTTCCAAGCCTCTCTTGACATAAAAAATAATTGACCTTTACAGTTGCATTTGAGCCAGCTACATTGCCATCAGCTCTTGCTAGTCCTCACTACTCAGGTCATATTTGCTTAATGGCATGTGAATTAATTTGCTGGAAGCTGACACTGCTGCAAGATTAGTTAAGTGACTAACACAGGGCTAGTGCAGGAAAACTGAAGATGCAGAACACCTTTTTGGGAAAGAAAGAAAAAAGGCATTAAAAAAAAAAAGGAAAAGGAAAAAGAGGAGGGAAATTCTAATGCTCTTGGAAATTCTTCACTTTAAGATGCTATGATTGGAGTAATGAATTAGCTGAAGTACAGAAGAAAAATAAACTCAATTCCAGCTATTTAAAGGCTCAGCAATTCCTTCCAGGCGAAAAACAAGCAGCTATTGTATGCCTGCGCTGGGAGGGCTGGGGGAGACGGTGTTTCCCACAGGCAAATTAGGAATGGGAAAACCAGAACAAAACCCGCAAGCCGCAGAAGCCCAAGTAGGGAACACAAGCCTTTTTCTGTTCAATGTGATTTGTCTTGTCATTACGTGGGTTTAATAGGGCTTTATTCTGGGAGGAAAGCCTGGCTTTGCTTGAGCTAACAGTAATGACTGCTCAGACCTGGGAAGTGTGAGGGAGCCAGCCCAAACTGCATTTACTGCATCACTCAGGCGCTCACTGGGAACAGAGGGTCTCCTCCCCACTGTCCCTTGCTGGCAGGGGAGTTTGACCATGTTTCACTAGAGCCTGATAAAAACTCGCTTGTGCCCTGTTTGGTGAGAGGTCTGATTCACATCATTTCTCTCACTATAAAGGAAGACCTGTATTGGCTATCGGCCATGTTGGGACCAGATCCAAACCCCACAAAAGGTGTTTTTAAACCCTGCACGCTGCTGTCCCACAGTCACCGGGGGCAGAAGATGAGGCTGGCATCATGGGTGCAGGAAAGACTTCTCAACCAAGACATCTTCAACCCCTTCCTAACCCTCTTCCCAAGCTACAGTGAGCTCCAGCAGGAACAGTTCAGCAACACAATCATGGCTTCTTGAAGTCCCACATTTGGCACCTTGTTTCAGGCTGTGTAAAGGTGAAAGGGGAAAAAGAGGTAAAAAAAGCTCCCTGAAAGGGAATCGTAAGAGTTGAAACCCATGAGCTTAGTTTGATCAGCCCACATGGGGTACACGTGAAGACCCCCTCCCTCTTGCAGCTTTGTTGGCTTCATTCAGAAGTCACTGACGGTGATTTCTCTCACACAACCGCACAGGCTAGAGGCAGCACAGCAGGCAATCAGCACGTGCAGCAGTCAATCCTGCAATCCTTCTGCTTGGAGGATTGCAGGATTGACTCACCACTTTGAAAAAGAGTACAAGAACCACAGGCCACTCATCTTCCAGCTGTGGAAGAAGCGGTGTTACCTTAGCTCTGCTTGTCCTGGGCTGCTGCTCAGAGATGGACAGGGATGGTCTGGTCTGAGTCTAAGATCCCTCTCGAAAGAGACCCGGAGATACACACAGCCCTCTATCATCCCCGGAGCAAGTGGAAACTGCGCCAGTGCAGGAATTGTGCATTTCTTTATGGCCAGAGCCTGGCTTACACTGACACACGCTAATCTTAGTGGACCAGATCATGTGAGAAATACAGAATTTCTACTTTAGACCAGCAGGAATCAGTTACTGGTGGAGTACAGCTGCTTTCTCACAGCAGTGTCATGGCTCCCCTGACAAGTTGTTACATTGCAAAGTTTGTTGAAATTTTTTTATGATCCAATTTGATCAAACCAAAGGGTGTTTATTAGAAGTCAGGAACCGTCCAATAGCCATTTTCATTGAACCAATATTAAATATTTAGATGAAACAATGTGAAAGAAAATATTTGTTCAAGGGCAGTGATAGGGCTAAGGTGCCTTTAGCCATAAAAAAAAGCTTTACCTATTGAGACACTGTTCTGGTGACAAATTTGCAACATAAGCTTTGCATGCCTGAAGAAACTGGTTTAGAAACATTTAAACATTTTCATTTTCTTGAAGAACAGGTAAGCTACTCACCCATTAACAAATGATGCAATATATATTTTTATGTATTGATCACCTTCCTAGAAGTAGATAGACACCCTGGGCCATCGGATGCCACAAGTGAGTTTATCTGGAATTCATATTATTAATTTTAACAAATGAACTCTGTCAAATTGTCAAGTTTCCTTTCAATAGCTTATGAGTTCCTCAGACTCTTGCAGCTTTGCCAGTGATTAGGATCCAGTAGCAGTCGGAAAAGGGACCACACTCTATCTTGGCAGCTTCTCCAAGAGGTTGTGTCCTAGCCAGTCATCATTAGCAGTGTGCAGGGAGATGCCAGGTTCAGCACACACAGCACGGGAACGCACATCCCCTTCCCGGCTGTGAGGCAGGAGGGGCAGAGCAGCATCAGCCTTGGCCACCACAGGAGAGTGCTCCAATTCATTAGTGCCCTGAAGGCACAGAGAAATCTCTCTCCTGTCAGAACACACACACTCATCTGCTTCTCACAAAGTCCAGAGCCAGCACCACTGGGTGCTGGGCACATCCTCAAGGGCTGCTGCCAGCTCTGTGCCTGAGCATAGGATGTTTGGGGAACAATCTTTGCTGGCTGTCTCACTGTGCAGCTGCCCCACAGCACCCCGTAGCCAGTGCGGCTGTGAAGAGCAGCCAGCTCTGCTGCTCAGAGCAACCACAGCTTTGAGCAGAGGTGCCACCACCCCACAGAACTGGGTGGGGAGTCAGGCTGCAACCCAACAGCTGAACTGCCCTGCTTGGGAAATGGCAGCCTTTTAATTAAACAGCCAGGGGAGCTTCTCCAGCCTGGGACAGCACTGGGCCACACCACCAGCTGCACCACTGCGGGAGCGGGCACAGCACAGGCAGCAGTGCCTGAGGCTGGTGCTGCCCTTGGGCCTTTGCTGTAGTCTGGGTACTTCTGCTCTGCTCAGAGGAACTGGCCAGGTGCAGACGTTACAGACCCCACATGCCTTGTGGCTGCTCGGGCTGGTGCAAATCCAGACCACAGCTCTGGGCTTTCCCGCAAATCTGGACATTATGGCCTAGATCTGCACCATATCCCATGCACATCCTGGTGGTTTTTACATCAATATCCATAGTTAGCACACCAAATCTGAGAACACTACTGGCTCTTAATGATGTCTCAGACAAACCAAACTGCAGCTCCTGATGACCTTGCCAGAACATAGCCTATAGCTTAACTATGGGAAACCCCCAGGTAGCTTTACTCTCCTGTGACAGCATCTTGCAAAAACCAAAGATCAGCTTGGATGGCACTGACAGAACAAGCTGTAGGTACCAGGGGAGTAACACACAAAGCCAACTGTCTTTTTTTTTTTATAAAAGTATTTTTAATAAACTGATGGATTTAAGTTTCAGATGCTAGACAGCTCGTTGCCATGTACAGGTAACAAAAGTCAAAATTCTTTGAATTTTATACAAATACTATGTAGTACAGTAAACTTGAATACAAGTTTACAAAAAATGCATCAGTGAATATTCAGCTTGTAACCAACTTCCAACAGTGAAAATTATCATGTATCGATAGTGATCAGAATTGCATTGCAAATTTTAGAAGTAATGCAACTATGTTTTTACCAAGCGACTCTGAAGTTACTGGTGCACACTGACAGTACATCAGATTTTTTTGGCTTGCTGAACAGAAAATGGCATTTAAATAAAATTACTTTGATTTAAAGAATATAATACATATCAAAAGTACTATCTTATAGAAAATTAAACAAGAATGAGAAAGTAAACAGAGCAGAACCCTGAAGTAGAGATTTTTCTACCCGTTTTGATGGAAAAGACTCCACAGGTGTCCAGCTTTCTCACAGCATTTTGGAGTGTTCTAGTCCTAGCACAGTGTGGTCATTTAGTAGACTAAAGTAATCCCTGCTTGGCAGTAATGCTGGTGAAAGGTAACTTGCTCTATTGCTAACAAATTGGAGTAACCACTGGCAGGGTGACTTCTGGGAGGCATCCAGCAGAGGCTGAGTTGACAGCACACAATTGAAGTTACAGTACCACTTGCTTTGAAACAACACCCAACAGCCTTCAGGGTTCAGCTGTCAGTTTCCTCAGAGGATTTACAAATGGATGCTTTTGAAACAAAAGAAATTGAGCATAAGATAGTATCTTCACCTGTACAGCTACCAATAAAATGAATGTTTGTTACAAACTTTCCAGTCTGCTTTATAAAAAATAGTCTTAAGTTTTACTTCTAAATAAAAACTGTGCTGTGATCTGTCACGTTCTTGCATTGTACATGCTGTAGTTGTGTGTGTGTTAATGAATGTGTAGAGATTTGTGACCTAGCGCTCTGGATGTATCAGAAGCCTAAAAAGCTGATTTTGGTACATAAAAGTTAGGTAGCAATGAAAATTATTTCTATTTATTTTTCCTAAAAACTAGGAAAATCTACAGTACATTGCTAGATCAGCGTCCTCAACCCTGAGCTGAAATGAAGGACCTGCCTTGGCCGAGAGACTTAGTCACATTACTACCACAGCTGCACAGCAGAGACAAAATAACCCGTCCGCAGCCTGTTGTCTTAGCTGTAAGTAGAGTGAGATTCGGTTTTGTAATGCTTGAGAGTTGACTGGAGACCACCATATTCATTTTCACTACAGAAAAAAAAAGAACTCAAAATCAGAAATTCAAGTGAAAAAGCACTTAACAGGAAAAGTCAGTATGTTCAGCTTCTGGAGACCAAAGAGAATGGAGTTAGTGGGAGACCCGTCAGTCTTAAGAGTTTCCTACTTGGTAGAAGTTATTAAAATACGTACCAAACTACAGTTAAAGAGACTTCTACTATTATCCTGCTCTTTCCAGACAAAGTCTCATTTGCCTTTTTCCCCAAGAAGGGAGCTTCTCTCTCTCTGTACCAACACTGCATGACAGAAGAGGAGTGAAAACTTAAGACTGTCTGAGAAAGGATTCAACCCAACTGCTAGCAGAAAAACATCCACTCTTTTCTAACTTGAGTTGGAGTTGGCAATCATAAGAATTCTTACTAAGATAGAGCCTACTGCAACTTCCTGTAGGGTTCAATGGCACTGACTACCTGTGGCTCTGAGCACTCGTAACAGGAAGCATTCTTGCCTCCTAAGGGGACTTTTTTTTTCTTTTAAACAGCAGAGAGTGTAGAGTCTGTATTACACTTAATGGAAAAAAATAAACCCAGCAACAGACTGAAATATAAAGCTTGTAAGAATCGTACATACTTTTAGTAATGCGCACTTCGTTGTGAGCGGATCAGTTCACGGATGGTATGGTTTTTGTTGGTTTAAGGCAGCAAGTCTTTCAGAATACACAAGCTCACCTCCCTCATGTTTGTGCTACTGTATCCTTATGTGCACAAGAGAACCTCACTAATTTACACTAATGACTGGAAGAACCATTAATTCTCTTGGTAAGTGAACAAGAATAAGGCATTCCATTATATATTCTGATCACTAATTATAATTTAGCTCTAATTATAATCTACCAGCAAACATAATTCTGTGTCTTAGAAAATAGTATCTCTTACCTTCAGATATAATTGTGTGTGCAGATTAGTGGGTTCTGCTGTGTAAACACGCAGGTGCATAAGCAATTTTCAGGTTTTTCTTCATTACATCTGACAAGAAAGTTAATGCCACAGATAGAGACTGTGGGAAAATAAATTAGGATTTCTCTGTAATTTGTGCGGATAAGCACAACTGGGCAGTAATTTATAGCTCAGAAAAAAAACAAAACCAAAACCAAAACCCACTACTGTTTACAAACTCCAATGAAGCAAAATCAGCAGCAGAAGGCAAGGCCATTCCCCAACCATAAATGGCTTGTATTACACTATGCCAGACTATATGGGAGGGGGGCGGGAAGAGTACAAGTACTAACTTTTATACACACTTCTGAAATCAAGGAAAGCAACAGTGAAAAGTTTGTTGATGCTTCTAACGTGATACACACATGCCTAAATGGTGGTTGAAGTAAACTGTAGATACAAACAGAAGATGGGATGCAAACTACATGGCTGAGTTAAAAACGAAAAAAAAAAAAGGGATCAATGTGCATTGTAATGAGATAGAAATTTCCCTTCATATGTGCAAAAATCCACAGTTTCATTAATGTAGAGGTCATACTTCTCATAACAGATCTTAGACAAAGCCAGTCTCCCTACATCCTGGAATCTACCTGTTTACATCAGCCACTTTACTTGCACAGTACCCTGTTCACATATATAGTATTCAGCAGTTTCTGGCATTCCTCAGAAATTTAATGTTCACCTGCCTTAAATCTTGAAATCTAGGGGAAAGTTCTTCCAGGATATCACACCACTGCTTTTGAGTTATATCAACAGTTAAATCAAACTCAAATTCTCTCTTCTTCCATGGTGGCAAGAGTCCTTACAGGACTTGTAAACAGCAGTACACAATACTGTAAACAAATAATTTAAGTTCTGCTTTATACAAGATGTTAAGTTAAACCAGGTCTACCAAACAGGTGAAAATGAAAAGGGTGGCTTCACATAAAATCCTTCCCTTTTTTCCCCAGCAATTCTTTTCACTACATAAATAATCCTGAGCTGAAACAGGGGTTGGTGAGAGCCTTTTTTGCATATAAAACCAACGTTCTAGAGCCAGCTCTCATGTTCTGTCAGGAAGTCAATTGCTGAAGAGATTAAAATGAAGCATTTCAAACCCTTTGTTACTTTGGAGGAGGACTTATAATTTGGTGTGGCGACCAGTTCTAGACCCAGATGCTGAGCTTGCCAAGGAAGCTGATGCTGCTGCATCCTCAGCTTCCTCCAGCTCATCGTGCAGCTCCTGGCTAACGCTGGACTGGAGGGCTGCAGGAGTTAGCCACTCCTTTGGCAGACAGCTCTGGAGAAACGGTATACAAGAGCTGAAGTAGGCAAGGCGATTCACCCATCGTGGAATCTCTTTTCCACACAGAATCTAGGGGGAGAAGGGAAAAGAAAGGATTAATTTGTCTTCTGGATTCAGCAGTAACAAAACTAGAGTCCTGCAGCTGTAAATAAAAAGCAAAGGCTGCAGCAGCCTTACCTATCTGTTTACCAATTTAATTATCACAAATGCCAGTCAAGAAGCACCCGAGTTAGTTGCACTAAGACAACTTTCTCCATCATTAAAAGCAACGTCCCAAGTCATGCAAGGAGACTTGTTTTCCACTGTGAGAGTTCGATACATGGTTCTACACTTTTTTAGACGTCCTGACCAGCCTAACTACCTCACTCTTTTTCAGTAACTTCTATAAAAAACACAGAAATGAGTTAAGGCATACTTTCTATTCACTACTTATTCCTCAGAAACAGAAACTGCAGGAGAACCCTCAGTACTACAGTAAAACACCCTGAAATCAAGTGGTCAAAAAGACAATGCTACAGTTCCATGGAGTTACACATACAGCTGAGGCTATTTACTGTGATGGCCTCTGATGACTTTGCACAAGACATCACTATCCTGCAGCACAAAGGCCATGCACACACACTTAGGTTCACTGGAACAACAGAAGCACAGAACTACAGTGCAAAGCTGGTTTCAATTCCTCAAAAATCTATAAAGCTGCATTAAACACTTGCTTTTACTGTACATCAGTCATTAAATGGTTTTGCTGCCACTATTCAAGGAGTGAGCTATTTTACTTAACTGCCCCCATATTCATTTCTGGAATTACTTACTCCAGTGCAAATCTGGAAAAGTCATAGCTAATGGGAGCATTACTCTGCTGTAATTGAGCAGCATTCAACTTGTAATTATATCCCTGTTTGTATAGTCAATTTGAATGCTAAATAGGACAAGATGTAAAATAGAAACAACGTGACCACGTGGTTAAAGAGGATGGCAAAAACCTGGCCATACAGGCCAGATTTCTTGCCACCTGCAGCTTTGTCAGTGTCTCACCCTACTTACTTGTACCAGTGTTGCACATGAATCATTGTCTCAATAAAATTTTCCAGTACCGCTAGAAGATCAAACAGTCTACACACAACACAGGCTATACAGTAAGTGAGCCATTAACTATTTGGGGGAAAAAAATAAATAAATGGAAGTTCAGCATGGAAAAAATAGCCATTTTTTTTTTTTTTTTGAAGTGCTTCAAAGAAACATTATACTAAATTCTGACAAGCACTAACTCCCGATAAAAATCACAACTGCCATTCCCCTCTTTGTCGGGTTACTTGCTCTTGACCCTTTCCCACTGATACACACGTGAGTGATCAGGCACTCGATCATACTGACAAACTGATCATGATAAAATAAAGCCGAGAGTAAAAAGCAAAGCCTATTCAACTCCAGTCAGACACTTTACACAACCACTCCTGTATCTGCGTGACCAGGATGCAGGTGCAGGCGGAGCAATAACTTGACAAAAGCCTCTCAAGCAGAAGATTCACATTGTCTGTGAAACTTCAATGCTTTTGTTAATTTCTGAAGTTATGACCTACTGTTCAAGAATATTTTCAGTGTGATGACTCTGGGGGAAATACTGATAAATATGAAATTATGTTAATTACTTACTAGGTCTTTCAATTAGGAACGCACCTTTGCTTAAACTCAAACCATGTATGACAACAATAATTATCATTTTTGGCAGAAAGATCTTGTGCTTTGGACATATGCACAACTAAAACTTGAAAAACTGTGACATTTGCCCCAGAGATAGGAAGTTGCAAATTAGGCCAAACATTTGAAAGGACAGGAAGGGGATGATGCTCTGTAGCCAGCTGGGAAGCACTTTACTATAGGCCTTCATGTTTACCTCAGATAAAGCTGAAGAAAAGTGATTGCAGTTTTTGTGCATTAGGTGATAAGCGTTTCCTTTGAATTCTTTTCCAAGCTCTTCTACTATTTTTTCTATGTCATCTTCCATAAAGTCAGTACTGCCTAGAACCACAGCCTCTCTAGAAGAAAAACAGAGAGAGTAGGTGATCAGGCTTCCATGATACAGGTGGATTACTGTTCATACATTGCTTAAAAATCACCCCACTGCTGGTGGCAAGATCTTTCTGACCTCCTGGAATAACACAGATTCTTTCTATTCCATTTTACAGCACCACTTTTATCCATATAATGAAAGAGTATTTCCTTGATGATTGTCCATCACCTGTAGTCCACTTAAGTTCTTTGCAACTTAACTCTGACAAACACTGAATGAACCTCCTTGCCTAAGGATATTGTTCCTAAGACATAGCTGGGAACAGGTGAGAGCTTGTAATGCAGAGAAGGGTCAAGGCAATCACACTGAGAAAGTGGAAAAGAAATGTGAGGAAACCTTGAAGAGCAACATTTTTAGTCTTTTTCTTTGAATAAAAATTTCACTACCTTGAAAAAGATACCCCATTGTATATACTCTATGAGTAACAAAAGATAGCCAGAACTCCACATAATTTGTACATATTTAAGTAAATTAATGGTATGCTAAAAATAACGTTGATTGCTGTAGACACTTCACTGTCTCATCACCTCTGCCCATCTTTCATTTCTAAGTAAACACATCGATTTCTCAGAAAGTCAGAAATCCTGTACCATCATTCAACACATCTATCCTGAAAAATAAATGCAAGAAACTGTCTTTTGAATATGCCTTCTCAAAAGGGGAAGAAAAAAAAAAAAGTATCTTTCTTACTTAAATTTAAATGTCTCTCCTAGCTCCGAAGCATTTCCTGGTGAAATTTCAAATATTCCAGAAAAAGGGTAAGGATGACCACCATAGGCAAATTCTGAAAGAGAAAGTTGAGATTTAACAAAACCAGCATACAACAGTGAAGAAAAGCAAACCTCACCGACTGGAGGATCACAAGGACCTAAAGCCCAAACACCTTATTTACATGGGTAACAAATGCAAGGAGCTGAAAATGAATAGTTTTGTTAGTTACTAAGTTAAGCTAGTTACTAATCTCAGTAAAAACTGACAGGAAGTTGCCTATATCAGTGTACAGGTTTAAGTCAAATAACTTTGCAGCAAGTATAGATTTCTTTTCATTGGTATAAGGGAAGATTTACAAGATAAACTGTAAATCCTAACTATGTTCTTTATACATGCTTGTCTAAGTCCACTTATATATTGATGGATTAGGGATTCAAAGTACTGCATCCTCAAAGGTCAGATGGTGCTTCAATTCAGTGCACACTACAGCTGTGTGGCAGCGAACAGTGGCCTAATAGTTTTTTTTAGTTTCTTGATTTGCAAGAGTTCACCTGTCCCAAGTTCTTTACTATAATAAGAAAGTAAACCACTGCATGCATCTGAAGACTGCCCATAGCATTTTCTGGCATAAGCACTTACAGTACATGAAAATATCATGGTGTGCTCTATCTTCCTTCTGTAAGATAACATAGCATGCCACACCCAGAGCGCAGTAAAAAGCTTTAAGCATGACTTCACAATTCCTTTCCTCAAAACTCTTAACACGTCATTCAAGTCTAGTATTCAGTTTTGTGGATAATCTTTTTTACAACAGGTTAATAAATAAAGTTTGATGTACTCTGAAAAAACACAAGTCATTGTTCTAGCAGGGGTATGACCTGCTACATGAGAAAGATGTTATAATCTGAACAGGAAGGGAGGCACCTGTATTTGGCACAGCTCAAGAACTGGGTCTCAGATACAGCTACAGATACTACCAGGAGTCAGGTCGTTCTGGTATGGGTTAAAAGAAATCAAAAAAAGTTCTAACAATAAGCATTGTATTTTGTTAATTCGTTGCTTTGGTAACACTTGCAAAGCCAGTTATCACGTGACTGTTACAGCAGCTGAAACATCTATAAAGATAACTTTGCGCAATGTGGTCTTTGGATCACATGCCACACCTTTTGCTCCTTCCCCTCACCTCCAACACATTCCAAAATAAGAAATGAAATAGATTTTTCTTCTTGAAATGGCCCACTTTTAGCAACACCATCACCTTGGCGTGTCATTATTTTGCTAGGCAAGAACACCTCCGACCTAAGCCAGTGCTATGGCATGCTCAGAAATATCATCTGGCAGCAATGGGGGTTCAAAGTGGCCTGAACAGCTCGGGAAGCTGCAGCCCCAAAGCACAACCCATTTAGCGAAATCAGAACACACTGCTATATTCATCACAAGTGTATTGTTTGTAAACGATGCACATGAGATGCCTTTTAAAGAAACTGTCTCTTCAGACTAAACCAACCTATGAATAAGGAACAGACAGTTTTTCCTGAGCATTGTGCACTTTTAGGTTTGCCTACAACAGACTATTGTTCAACTATAGTTGAAAATTAACTCCTTGCAGTAAATGCTGCCAGAATACTGAGGAACTACGATTCAACCGTGCTTACATAAAGCATACATTTGTTTTAACAACAGGCATTTCGAAAACTAGAATAAAGACTTCTATGCCTAGATGAATAAATTGAACACTTTTTCATGGTTGCTTAGCTTTATACAAGAATGCAAGATCACTACCAAATTATTCATATCCAAGTTTTTTTTCCAGAGGCAGAAGAGAACTTTTAAGAGAAAACTGGTAAACAGGTTTCAGGCCAGACTTCCCTCAGTACCTAAAACATGTTTAAGTAGCAGCATCACTGGCATAAAGAATAAGCTGTGTTCTTGTACATACCTCGGCCATACACCTCTATACCTGAATGGAACACTCCAATTCCAAGGGAAGAAGTATATTCATTCATCCAATACTAGAAGGAAAGAAGAAAACAAAAAACCCTGGTGAGTTTCCAAAACAGATGTCTCCAGATAGAAGACCCACATGTTATTTGTCCCCCACAATTCCCCAACGGTACACAGTGAATTAATTCCATTACATTCTACTCCAGTGTTTCAAGTGCTGTCAATGTCTGTCAACCAAGGAGATCATACCTGGGAATTCCAGATCCTCTTTCTATTTGTCAACAAGTTACAGGTTAGAAAGTTTTCCATTAGGTGGAAGGTACGCCAGGAGACACATTAAGAAAAAAAAAGTCCTCTGCCCTCCTGCCACCAGGCTAACAATAAAAAGCAAGATGAGGGAAGGTGGAAGCAGGTTCCTTCTTGGGGTCACAGGCACCCCCACTTCCTTCCTACAACCCCCCCCTCAGATACAATTACAGAATAGGTATGGGGCTCTGGAGATAGAGGGGCAAGCTAATGATGACACAGACAATAGCCCATCTGGGCTGGAGGAGTGGCCCAAGGCAAGAAGACCTACTCGTGTGACAACCTCTTCTATTAAGAAAACAAGAGTAGTTGTCATTGGGGACTCCCTCCTCAGAGGAATGGAGGTCCCTATCTACTGACCAGACCCAACCCATAGGGCAGTATGCTGTCCCCCTGGGGCCTGGGTAAGAGACTTTACAAAGAAGATCTCTAACCCAGTAGTCCCCTCTGATTACTACCCACTACTGATGTTTCAGGTGGGTAGTGAGGAAATCACCACACAAAGTCTGAGGGGAATCAAGAATGATTTTAGGGCACTGGGGAGACTAATTCAGGACTTGGGAGCCCAAGTAATCTTCTCTTGCATCCTGCCAGGCACACAAAATGATGAGGGAAGAAACTGGAGAATCTCAGAGGTTAATACCTGGCTCCAGGGTTGGTGCCACCGAAAGAACTTTGGGTTCTTTGACGGTAGCTTGGTATATACAACATCGAGCCTGCTGGCAGGAGATGGGGTACACCTATCTAAGCGCGGGAAAAGTATCTGCTCAAAGGAGTTAATGGCCCTCATTGAGAGGGCTTTAAACTAGAATTAAAGAGGGGGAAAAACCTGGGACTGCTTGAGATAAGCCTTTAGGGGACATACCGGTGTTGGAGGGGATATCTGTACTTTGGATCAAGTGCATGTATCCCAATGCCCATAGCATGGGCAATAAACAGGAGTTAGAAGCTACTGTGCACCAGGGAAACCATGATCTAACTGCCATCATGGACATGGTGGGATGATTCGCATGGTTGGAGTGCTGCAATGGATGGCTACAGGCTCTTTGGAAGGGATAGACAAGGAAAGAGAGGTGGAGGGGTAGTGTTATATGTTAAGGAATGTTCTGACTGTCTTGAATTCAATGTTAGACACACCAAGGTGGAAAGTCTATGGATAAGGGTCCCTGCTGCTCTAGTCTTTCCTCTCCTGGACACCCATTCAGCCAAAAAACGCTGGGTCCAGCCTCTGAGTTACAATAACCTACACATCACATCTGCTAACACCAAGCTCTCTGAAAATGGAACACACAATACATCCCATAAGCAGAAGAAGTAATAAAGCCTAGTTTGTTACTAGGCCGAAAGAGAGGAAAAAAAAAAAAATTCATGCTCCTTCCCACCCACAACCCCATGAAACCTAATGCAAGGTATAGGAGAGAGGGCAGAAAAGCAGGTCACCAACCCTCCTCACTGATCCATACAGAAGCAGACAAATGAGGTGGAAAGCTGCTCTAGTAAGGTGTTTAGTAAGTCCAGAGCTATTCAAGTACACACTCCTCCTTACTGGTGGCACCTAAATACAGGGGCCTCGCTAGACTAAAAACCTGAGCACTGGTGGCAAATTAAACAACTGTTAGCAGCTTTGAAAGAAGTGCCTAAAGCAAGCTGGCACTTCACTTAATATTTCCAGTAAGAACAGAGTAGGTTAATTGAAGATAAAAGAATTTCAATAAAGCAGAATTACTTTCCCCCTAGGAACAGGAATTATATCTAATTATTACTTAATCTGGATCAGCTATTGGAAGGTTGGTCACATTTTCTCATTGAACAAAATACCTTATCTCACTGAAGAAAGAAATGCAGGACAAATGCAACTTAAAGTAGGCTGAATTTGGCTACAGCTGAAAGCTATAGATGACTTAGAAAATAAAGACTGTAAATTAAATTACACACACACATATATTTTATATATATATATATATACACATATCTCACTGGTTCAGCAACAGGACCCAAGTTCTGGAATCCCAAACTGACGGCAAAAGCTACATTCTTGCTTCCAAAGTGGATTCCCTTCATTTAGTCTTGATATGAATGTGCCACAGTAGAATGAAGTACAACCCCGTATCTTCAATATTTTGCAATAGGTCAAGTTTTATAAAACAAGAACTCATGTTTAATGCAACTATCAGAATGAAAATATTAGAAGTATTTTACTGTGTTCACAACAAAGTCATGTCATCAAAATGAAAGAAAAACACTAATCCCGGTGCTTCAAAAAGATGGTCATGACTTTCTTCAGAGCTTTTGTTTATGTTAGTACTCTACACTGTTACAAAATGGAAAAAAACTAGATGCTACTTTAGGCACAGAAAAAAGCTAGACTTCTAAACCCAGCAGTTAGTGAAAATGAAATTATAAAGTACTCCATTTCTCAAAAGACTATCAAAGTCTTCACCCTAGCCTTTTAATAATCATAAAAGATTTTCAAAGGCATGAACTGCAGCACATAAATATGCCCCTAAGCTTCTCTCCCTCCACAAAGTTACCAATACTTGAAAGTCCACTTTCTTGTACAACACACACACAGTCCCTCTTCGTCCTTCAGTTTTATCAAAGATTTTTGCCTTTTCGAGCACTAAGGACAAAGGAAGGGTATATGCTCCAAAGCCAACCAACTCAGTCCTGTGAGGAGTTTCAACAGTAGCAAGGTCACCCAGTATTCCCCTGTATACCTAAGCAGCTGTGGGGGAAATGAAGATACAGTTAGGTCTCGGGTTAAAATAAAGCTGTTCCTATGTCTGCTGTAATTAGTGTTGATCCTGTCTATCAGGTGACCAACAGTGGTCTCTTGTTTCAAAAGAGAAACAAAACCTCCAAACCTAAACTATAAAAAAACCAACCCCCTCAACCCACCTGCAAGTGACATGAAAGCAAACACTAAACCTGTTAGTGCCTCAGTAAGCTGTTGGCAGGATTTGATGAACAAACAACTTCAAAATATCTATCAGGAAAGACTTTTGCCTCCTCCTCTCCCACTCTTAACGCTCCCAAACAACACAGTATCATCACCAGTTTCA
>JAAGNO010007021.1:0-27507 GCA_033439905.1 Ceryle rudis
ACTTCAACAATTTTCCCACCATGGCAATAGCATTTCCTTCAGCGGTCCTTCCCTGCAGCCACCTAGGCGCCGGCCGAACGGCAGATGGAGGGAGGGGGGGCCAGGGGGGGCCAGGCAGACGGGGGGAGGGGCTGCGTCAGAGCGTTTACTTTGAGCCACCCTCACGGGCACCTCGGGGTTTTTCGCGTCATCACCCACAAAGGGCAGGAGGAGGAGGAGGAGGAGGGGAGGAAGGGGGCGGTTCGGGAGCGGTCTCCCCCCCAGACTCACCTTTGTCGGGTTCCTCGCCCACCTCCTGCCGATAGTAGTCGGCGTCGCTCTCCTCCCCCGAGCGCTCGGCCTCGTCCCGCGGGGACCCGGGGTCCTCGGCCCCGCTGTCGCCGTCGCCGTCGCGCCGCCGCTTCCGCCGGATCCCCGCCAGGCTCTTCTCCCTGCGGGGCCCCCGGGTCAGCCTCCGGCTGATCCCAGCCCACCGCTGCTGGGCCCCCGGTACCGGATCCTGGCTCTGCCGGAGCCCCCGGTACCGGATCCCACTGGTGCCAGTTCCCCTGGTACTGGATCCCCCATTACGGGATCCCACTGGTGCCAGATCCCCAGTTACCGGATCCCACTGGTGCCAGACCCCTGCTACTGGATCCCACTGGTGCCAGTCCCCCAGTTACTGGATCCCACCAGTGCCAGACTCCCCGGTACCGGATCCCATGGGTGCCAGACCCCTGGTACTGGATCCCACCAGTACTGGATCCCAGCGGTGCCAGTCCCCCTGGTACCGGATCCCACTGGTGCCAGATCCCAGCGGTGCCAGACCCCTGGTACCGGATCCCACCAGTGCCAGTCCCCCCGGTACCGGATCCCCCAGTTCCCGTCCCCCTGGTGCCAGATCCCCCCGGTACCGGATCCCCCAGTGCCCGTCCCCCTGGTGCCGGATCTCCCCGGTACCACATCCCCCAGTGCCCGTCCCCCTCGTGCCGGGTCTCCCCGGTACCGGCTCCCCCAGTCCCCCTCCCCATTCCCTGGTGCAGCCCGCGCACGTTCTCCGGTGCTCCCCTTTCCCCTCTGTGCGGCCTTCATCGCCTGATCCCTCCACGCGCATTCCCCCCCACGTGGCCTCCATACATACACACACGTGCCTCCCTACAAGCTCCCAGCGCTGCCCCCACGATCCCCCTACCCCCGATGCAGCTTCCACCACCCCGCAGTATCTCTCTGCTGCAGCCCACCCAGTAGCCTCTTGCACACACGGACGCGTTGCCCCAGCAGAGACTCTCCCCACGCCCTCGGCGCTATCGCGGTTTTCAGTAGCATTGAGTGGGGGTCACGGCCTGCAAGGGTGTGTTTGGCCCCAGGCAGGCTGGGAGCACAGTGGACCCTGTCAGGGTGGTGGGCACCTGGTTTGTGTTTGTTGTGCTTTCTTTGGCTTAGGCTGGATGGACTGACTGACAGCCCCCATGTGCGTGTGCTGATGTGGTTGGTAGATGTGTGAGGAGGCTGTTTCTGTGCCTGTCCGCTTGTATCACAGGTGAGTTATGGTGGATCTTGTTTGGATGATCAAGGTGGCTTGAAATTTCAGTTGCTTGGTGAGGGCTAATTCATTCTTGGCAACTGCAATATGTAGTGGAAGCAAGGCTTTGGAAAAATGTGTGCGTGGCTGGGTTCTGATGAATTGTGATCCAAGAAAGGGATTGGAGTGGTTTCGGGAACAGTTCTAGGAAAGCTGCCTGGAACACCACAAAGCTGTCGGGAGTGTGAGGAGGAGGACTAGGAAATCTAGAGGAAATACTAAAGACGGTTCCTCCTTACAGAAAGTTTGAAACCGTTCTTGCCACATAAGAAGCTTGAACAGGAGTAATTATTGAAGACACAGATAGGCCTCACCAGAGGGAAGACTGTTTATCTCTGCTGAAGAGAAAATAGAAGGTGCTGATCAATAGTAGAGGAAAGGCTAACAGGATGATGAATAGAAATGTCCGTTTCCTATCCTGCAAGAAAACGACAACAATCAATGAAAATATAATAAAGTATGTATTCCGCTAACAAAGACTTGGCTTTCTTAACACAGTAGTTAACTGTTCCTTTGAACCTCTGTTGCTGGAAGTTATGCTTGAATCTAAGAGCTTAGCAGCCTCCATAAAGAGACCAGAGATTGCTTTAAAAATGTGTTATTCAGGTTTCTAATACTAAAGGTTTGTATTTGTGTGATGCTTTTTGAAAAAAATAAACCATTATGTTTCAAGGATGTTGTCTAAGTACTAAACAACAGAGCTTTAGGGAAAGCTTTTCTTATAGGGAAGTTATTCCACAAAGGCCTAGTTCAGGCTTTTTTTATTTCACCATTGTCCACAAGAAAATGGGCTTCAAATCTGCTCTGGTTTAGTAGAGCAATTTTAAGTCTTTAATACCCTCATTGTTACATTTGTGCTGTAAACCTTAAGTAGCGTGTGTGCAGCAGGTGGCTCCCTCTGCATCTGGAGCAGAAGTGATTTGGTCTTGCTATAAAATGATCTGGAAATCATTGCTACTGAAGTCAGTGTTTCTAACCAGTTCGGTGGTGTGGGAAGATGTTTTGCTTTGAGTTCTGCTCAGGTCTCTACAATCACCTCACAGTGCTGAATGGGTTGTGTTTTGGAAATGTGGGACAAGGGGAAGAACACTGCCCAATCACTTGGGCATCTTCTGTTCTTTTATTTATTTGTCTGTCTCCTTGGGACACGTGGCAGTTAGAAGGGGAAGGTTTTTGAACCCGCACAAGTGGTCAGAAAATAAAGTTCAGCATGACTGGCTGATTTGGCATAATGAAAGCATTCTGAGCTGTCTGTTTTCTAACAATTTGATGGGATGCAGCTAGAAAACTGTCTTGTTCTGCATCAGCTTGTTTGCCTGTTTGTTGGTAGCGGGCTGGGAGATGAGCTTTTCTGGTTTGCAGTTGTGGGCTTAAGAGTTATTTTCGTGGATAAAGGAAGGATGAGGTCTTCTGGTTTTCCGTGGTTTTTTTTGTGTGTGTGGGTGGTTTTTTTTTTGTTTTATTTATTTAGTTTGTTTTATTTGTTTGTTGTTTGGGTTTTTTTCCCCCCAGTTCGTAATTAAAATAACTTTTAAATCACCTTCCTCCCCCAGGATGTCTGCCCCTTTCTCTATCCAGTTCAATGCCTGAGTTAATTAAAACGTCTAATAATGCTGTTTTGACTTTAGACAGTAACCTTTTAATTTCCATGTGATGGAACTTACCCTTCATCCCTGCTCCTCTCCTGTTTTGGTTCTGTGTTTAAATGGCTTATGTTTGCAGCGATGGAGATGAGCCTCTTGACTGCTCCTTCTAGCAGAAGTGCCTGTTTGATTTTCCAGCAGCTTTTGCAGCAAATGGCTGGTGGGAGCAGTGAATTCCTTGAGAGATGTTTGTTATTTGGTCCTAGCTGCTTCAAGAGCCCATTGTTCAAAGTATTGAAGGTTGAGGGAAAACATGAAGTTGCAGATCAGACTTGTTGACTCTGAAAGGGCTGCTGCTGTGACTAGTTTTCACTGGGTTTACAAGCTAAAATTGAAGAAACCAAGGTTATAAAGCAGCGCTGAATGTACAGGTTGGGCTGTCTGCAGAATCAAGAGAACAGTACAGCCTCAGAGAGAAATCGCACTTAACCTTTGTACAGTAGAGCTTTCCTCCTACAGGACTGCTGCGAGCTCTCTGCATAACAAAGCTGCTGCGTTTTGTTGAACAGCCAGGGCTGGGGACAGCAGCTTTTCTCTGTTATAGAGCTTGTGATTGATTGCACTCACCAAGGCCCTGGAAAATTGAGGTGGTGTAGAGAATCGCATCACATTTGGGTTTTGTGTGCTGGCCTGCCCATCTGTTCGCTCCGAGTGGTGTGCGTGTTGTGTGCTGTTGTCACTTCTTCCCAAACTCTTTGGGGCTTGCTTTCTTGTGGTGGAAGACGGTTTCCTGCCAAGACATTACACCCTACCAGAACACTCAGCATTCTGAAAGTGGTTTGACACTCTGATAAGATAGATTAAAACACTTAGCTAAAATAACTGTAAAATATGATAATGCTTGGGCTAGAAACACCCTTGTGAAAAGGTTTTTGGTGTTTGGGGTGGTTTTATTTTATTATTTAATTTTTTTATTTTCTTATATTTTTTCACGCCCCAGTCCCCCACCCCCATTATGAACTGCTTTGGGAGAGAGCAACTGGGCATGTCTTGGGAGCAGCAATTCCCCGGGAAGGTTGTGGAGGTGAAATTCGGACAGCTGAAGCTGTGCGCTGCAGCCCTGCTTCAAGATGCTTGCCTCAGAGCCCTCTTCCCCCAGGAGGGGGCAGGGGACTGGAGTACTTGCTTATAGTCAGGTTTTCTCTAGTCTTTAAAAATCAGCTCAAACGCGATGGGGTTTTGCTTTGTGATGCTGTAAGTAACATAGCTGGGAAAGTAACAGAGCAAGGTGTGACCAGGGAAAACTGAAGTCTACATGCAAGCTGCCCAGGAATCTTGCTGTATCTGGGTGTGACCTGGTCTTTGTATCCCCTGATTGGCATATTTTACAGGAAGCCCTGCCTGCTCTACCTGCAGCATTGCATCCGTTAACCCATAGAGTACCTGCATATTTGTCTTCCCACCTTCAAGTCTGTCTCAGGATTGAAAGGATGGGAGTATCATTATCTTGCAGTCACAGTGCCCGGGAGTCTGATCATACTGAAAGGATCAGCTGTTTGAAGACGTTGTATAATGGAGAGTGACCAAAGAGAGATGGTGTCGCAGCCTCAGATCTTTTGCATCTAACTTTAAAGTGTTCCTCTGCCTGGATATATTGTACATCTGTCCTCGATCAGCTGTATGGCGGAAAGATCTCTGGTTCAGCAAAGAAAATGGCTGCAACGTATTGCCTAGTGCAGCACTGAGGCTTTGAGAAGGAGATAAGATGAAATAATACTTTAAAAGCTGACCTTGCTGGCCCACTGTTCCCTCCATAGGCTGAGAAACATGACATGGATGCTATTGGAAGCTGCTGAGCTGATTGCTTGGGAGTCTGCAGTTACCTGTTCATCTTCAGCACAGATACAGCTCAGGCAGTAGTGATGTAATTAGATGTGCCTCTGTCCAGGTTACTTAAAGTGAACCTGGACAAGCCAGTCACCTGAGGAGGCAGGTTAGAACAGACTGAATTTCTCTTTGTGGCTCACCACATCCTGTCTCCATCTTGCCAGTTTTGCTAGGAAAGGTTGGTTAGTGGTGGGTCAAGCTTTTTTTCAGCTAACTGTCCCATGGGAGCTGGGAGTGATCTCTCTCCTCCAAACTCTCCTGACTTTCAGACTTTCTTTCCCCTGTCCTGATAGCACTGATTTTACAGAAGAGTTTTAAGCTACAAGTTATTCATATGAATTCCTGTTCAGGCAACTTCACCCAACTGGGTAATTTAATATTACAGTGACTGGAAAAGTTGTGTTGAAGTTTTGTCTGTTTTTAAGGACGCACCCTCTCAGGGTTGGCGCTCGGTGTGCCCCTTTTGTGCTGCAGAAAAGCAGATTTGTGGCCTGGTGTGCAGTAAGTCCATTTCTCACACACTCAGGAGAGAGTTTGCTGATTTATTTCAGTTGTGTAAGCCTGCGGACTCAGTGGTTTCCCACAAATAAGTCACACCAGATGAAACTCTCTGTGCTGCATTTATTACAAAGTTAGTAATTTACAAGCCCACCCTCTTTATGATGATTGGTTAGTAATTTGCATACAATTATAATGCTGCCAACTCCATACTTCCACTACTGTGCATGGCCAGGGGAAGGGTCTTCACCTGGGCTGGGGTCTTTTTGACCTGTGCAATTTTTAGTATTATACTGAAGCCAGTTTACTTAAGGAGAGCACTAATTGTTCTTTAGATGACAGTACAAAACTACATATAAACCAAATGGACTCGGAGATTATATAGTTTTTATGTTTTTCAGGGTGTCCATTTTTCAAGGGCAGCCAATGCATGATAAAAAGTTCCTACGTTATGTCAACTTCAAGGATAGTCTCCTTGTTACACGCACTAATCGTTTTCAAAAGGGCTAACTAAATTTGTAAGCAATGTCTGGGCAGATAACACCTTCTGTATAGAGAAAATGCATTGCTGTTGATTTCAAGGATAGAGAGGGGGAATTTCAGAATCACCTCGAACTGTATTTTAGTAGCTGTTGGCATCTGCCAGCTTCTAATGGTATTGGTGAATTCTCTGCAAACCTCTGGTCAGCTTTGGTGCTGAGTTAGGAAAGGGTGAGAAGCTTCTAGCCACTCCTGTGACTTCAGTAGCCTTCAGAAGAGGATGCTGGGTGGCAAGGTTTTCCCCTCTGATGCTGTCTTTATTTGCTGTGCTTTGGAATGGTTTCCTCTGCCAGGCACTGGTCTCTGTGTGAGCTTCCAGTGGTGATTTTCCAGTAAAGGAAGTGCT
The DNA here is from genome assembly GCA_033439905.1 of Ceryle rudis. Classification (NCBI taxonomy): domain Eukaryota; kingdom Metazoa; phylum Chordata; class Aves; order Coraciiformes; family Cerylidae; genus Ceryle; species Ceryle rudis. The sequence continues at coordinate 6,416 of JAAGNO010007021.1, forward strand.
GTGTCTGGGCTCATTCTTTAACTTGCAAAGCTGTAATGCTGATGTATCTAGGGCTTGGCATTTTTATGTGGGGAGGAACCCTCCTCTCCCAAGAGTTCAGGAATACAAAGCCCTTAATTCTGCTTTTAGAAGTCTGCGTGTGTAAGATTTTTATTTTTCTGATGGAGTAGCAGGGGGCAGGAGAGAAGTGTGGCGGGGGCAGTGTTGAACAGGAGTAATGACGTTAGGAGTTGGTGATTTTGAGGAATTAACAAGAAGCTGTATGTGTCTTATGTCCAGAGTTAAAAACCAAAACCAACCAAAAAAAAAAAAACAAACCCCAAACCCCCCACAAACAAACAAAAAACCAACCAAACCACCAGCAAAAAAACCCAAGCAACAACTCGCAAGCAAAAATAAGCAGATCGGATGTTATTTAAGCAATAACAAAATAGCTTTGTAGTGAGTGGCTTTGGATGCTTTGTTGAGAATCACTTTTTATTTCTACTGTGTTCACCCCTGCTACAGATCTGCATCAGAGATTGATTGCCAGGGAAGTCAGATGTGCCATCTCCCTCATATGCATTGCTACACAGTTGCCTAGGCTTGTGATAAGATGTCTGGCTTCTTCCAGCACATTTACTTGCTAAATTTAAGTATGGATCTGATCTGATAGATTCTGCATGTTTTATTCTGCATGGAAACGTATGCTGCACTGTTAAAGAAACTCCTTTCATGTGTGACTGCCCCAAGTTCACTGGCTTTCAGTCCTGCTGCAGAGCTTGACTTCTGGCTCTTCTTAGAGTAAGTGTATACCCCGTGGCAAATTTAAAACGGTTATCTCCTCTGTCTTGGCACTTGGAGGTGGGGAAGGGTGAGTGCAGGTGGTAGTGGAATAAGTTCTTGTTTGACTCTGTTCTAGAGAATTTAGACGATGAAATGACAACTTTCTCTTGTCACAAGGACATAAGTTTTTACAACACATCCTATTCCTTGTTGTTTCTTTCCCCTCTGCTGGTTGCAGAATATCTTTGTAGTCTTTCTCTGTTTCTCCCCTGGGAGCAGAGGGCTTGACTGTTTTGTGTGGAATGGGGATGCTGGGAATGTGGGAGAGGGATGCGGCGCATGGACCAAGTATGCTTGATCCTGTTCTCAAAGGAGCTGTTGGAAGGTTGGGGAACATCCCTTCTCCTCCTCTCCCTCCTTCTTTCTCTCTTTTTCCACTTACCTTCCAAAAAAGGGACTAGATGTTGGATGTTGACCTATCACAATGTGGGTCAGTCCACAAAAAAAAAAAAGAGGAGGATGGGAGGAAGAGGGCTGTGAATACAGCGAGACAACAGAAATTAATAGAGCAGAAAAACACTCTGGATAGAAGAGTGCATGGATCAGGGTAAAAGGGTTCTATTGTTGATTCTGAGTTTTTTAATGAGTGCATGGGGAGGGGAAGCTCTTCTCTCTTCAGATCACTGTGTGTGCATTAGCAAAATGGGTGGGGGCTGTGTTAGCTGGAAGCAGAGAAGATTTTTGTGGTATTAAATTGTGTGTATGGCATGCAGTTATGTGTACGTGGGTGTTGGATCATCTCTTGAATATGGTTTAGTGGGTGGGTACCTTGCCTTGCGGTTTGGTCACCCTAGGTGCTGACTCCTCTACCTTCTGCTTCTGGGGCTTATAGTCTTCCTGCTCCACTTGTGCTAACGCCACTGGTTTTATGTCCCAATGACGCTTTTCTCTTGTTTTGCTGATAGTACTGACAGCTGTTTTGAAAATTGTGACTGGGCAAAATCTCTTCAGCATTCAGATTGCCTACTCCTCTGGAAAAGTAACATTGTGAAGAGCTGTATTTGCATCCGAATTTCTTGTGCAGAGAAAATTTGTGCATTAAGCTGATACAAAACCCAGTAACTGTAGGTTCAATCGCTGTGTGTTTTTGTAAATCTGTTGAGTGCTTATCTTCTGGCTGAGCACCGTATTGCTTGCGTGTGTTTAGAGTTGTGTGCGTGCCTGTGTGTGAAATGTGTGCTGTGGGGTGACTGTCGCTGACTTGTTAAGAAAATCTTTGCCCAGCATGAATAGTAAAATGTAAATGAGTTGCACTAGTGAAAATTTCATGGCAGGTTGCATACTTAATTCACAGATTGTTTTGGGAATTCTACTGGAGAGCTTAAAAATGCACTGTTGGGACCTTATTGTGTCTCATAGCTGAGGAAACTGGATGACACCCCAGAGAGCAACGGTAATTTAAGAAGTAATAAATTTAAAAAGCATTTGATATTCTTTATTGCTGTCCCTGGTTTGAGCTGCAGCTGTGAGACTCTTGGAGTATAATGCTATGTTACTTTGTCCTGACTCTCTACCTCCTCCTTTTCCTACCTTTTATCAGATGAGCTGGTGATGCCATGCCTTTGAGGGTTGAAAAGACCTTGAATCAATTATGATTGCAGATATGCAATATATACCTAGCACAATGGAAAGAGCTGATCCCAGTTGGCAATTCTAGCCACTCTTTTAATTAAAAGAATCTAAAATAAATGTTGAACCATTTTGTTGTGTGTTCTTCTACTCCTTGTAAGTCTAGGGGACATTCTGAAAACCATATGGCTCCCGCTTTCCCTAGTGTAAAGCTCTGGAGTGTGTCCTAACAGATACAGAAAATTCAGACTTTAAATCACCTACTGCATGTTATTTCTGTATTGGACTTTTTTTTTGGGTCCAGAGTAAGGATGATTTAATGGAGAACCTCTTAGAGGAATAAGAAGTTAAGAGGGGAGTGGAAAGGGGTTTTCTGGTATCTTAACAGAAACCGAGTTCAGCATGGTGGATACTATAGTAACTGTGGAGTAAGTTTTAAAGAGCAATTTTTTGCCTTGTAGCTCTCCAGGAGAACCTTGCAGACAGGTCATGTATGTTTTGTTGGATTGTACCTTGTACAGCAGAAGGAGGCTTAGCTGTTAAGACTCTTTCATAGGATAGCATTGTGTATCATTCTTTGTGCTCTCAGCAGTTTAGAAATGAAATACTTTTAGCCTCGGAGGAGATGATCTATTTTAAAAACGCAGATTGTGTTTGCAGATGGCAGGGAACAGCTTCAGAGTCCTGTCATTTGGGGCTCTTTTCCTACCAACATCAGGCAAAGTGAGCGTGCTGTTGCCATCAGCACAACAGAGCAGGTCTTGCTTAGAGCAGGCAGCCATCTCCTCCTTTAGTAGACTCTGTGATTGCATATATCTTCAGAAGTACCCCTAGGAACTGAGGGACCAAGCTTGAAAGTTTCTTCTCTCCTGTTACACCATTTTTGTTATGTCAGAAATGAGGTTTACATATTTATGGTTGTTTATGTAGAAAGAGCTCTCCCTCAGCAGTAACATTTTCCATGCCTTTATGGAAGCCAAAAAGTGAGGTTTTCTTATGTTTTCACTTGTGCCACATCCCTTCTGTTTACTGTTCTGAGTTTTTGTTGGGAGAAGCTGCCATGTTAATGTTAAGAGACAGAAGGCCTCTCTTTCCAAAAGATACAGGAATAGCAATCTCCCCCAGATTGAGAATTACTGTGCTGCTATTTTTCTGTGGATGCAGGCCCTGTGGACACATCCCCACTAGCTTCACATTGGTGTGATGTCTCTAACAGAACTGGTCCCCATGCACCTTGGAGCCCCTTCCCTCTTGACAATCTCAGTAACAGTGTTTTGTGTCTCTAGGTTTCTATCGGGATAGTTATCTCAATACAAATAGCATCTGCTTTGCGTTATTTTCTCCTCTTCTTGCATTGAGAGCAGATCCTAATACTCCTAAAGTGCTTTCGGAAGATCTGTTAGGTAAGGTTAAGCTGGTACTAGGTTGGTATTTAAGCTAATGCCCTAGCAGTACAAGGTCCTGTCTTGTTCTAATTTGTGCAACTTGTAATGGCATCTTGGCAGGAACAGGTTAGAGCTTGTTGATGGGGGTGTCATCTCTGCCTCTCACCTTTGGGGTTGTTGGGTATGGACCTCATGCAGACCTAAGCACTGCCCAAAGCCAATGTAGCCTACATACAGGAATCATACCAGCTGATTCGAGATGCAGCCATGCTGAAGTACAGCTAAGTTCACATCCCAAAGCCCTGTGTGTTCACCCAGATGCACTTCTCTGTTTGTGTGTGTCTCTAGTTTCCAAAGTTTGGTGCTTTTCGTGGCTATTGGTTCTCCTGGTCCTGTTTGGAATGTGCTGTATTGCTGGTTACCTCCGGGGGGAGCAAGGTAGTCAGTTGGAGACAGGGAAAACTTCAAGCATGAAATTTAGAAGTGTTCAAATATTTTCCTTTGATATATTTAGGAGAGCCCTTCAGAGAGGTAGAATAAGTGTGCAAGTAACTTTACTTTCCCTTGAAATGGAAGCAATGACATGGAGGTGAAAGAGATGGGGAGAGAAAACAAGATATGGCAGAAGAGTAAGAAACTCTTCAAAATTTGTTACGTGTTAGATTAGCTTGGTTTGTATCACATTGGTAATTCAGGTTTCTGAAGCTCCTAATTTGCCATATGGTAGCATCAAGTGCCTTCCTCATGCTTTGGTACCTTGCAGTGCTGGGAACTGTACGGGCAGAGAACAAAAAGATGGTTGTCCCAAGGGGCTTAAAATGCACAAGAAACAACAGAGAAATGCAGCCAGCTGGGAGGAGTGCACAGCGAAGAGATCACAGTCAGTAGCCTAACTGCTGCCAGGTTGTTGCACAGCCGGAGTAGCAAAGTGGAAGAATGGAGAAAATTGAGGTGAATATGAAAGAGCTTTGCGGCTGCCGGAAAGGACCTTTTTCCTCAGGCATGAGAGGAAGCAGGAAGGTTTGTACTGTGGCAATGAGCGTGCATAGGCTGTGATGGAGGTGGGTGCCCAACAGGCAAGTACCAAAATACATTTGCTGTGTTGAGTAAGAGGGATGCTGCTTACACCAGAGTGCTTGGTCTGGAGCTTGTCAAGGCAGCGTGTTTGCTGTGACATGCTCCAGGCACCACCTTTGCTGGAAGCCCGTTCTAATGGTGTGCTGGCCTTGTGTCCCATTGCACGGTGGGGAAGACACATCTTGGAAACAAGGCCCATTAAGAGTTTTCATAGCCTGTCCTCATGGTGCTCTTTTTGACAAGGCAAAAGAGGAGCTAGTAGACTCTGAGCTGATGGTAGTGAATGAGCCAAAATCTGCTCATTTGGTTAAGGCTCAAATCATCTGTGCAATTATCTATTTATTAACTGTAGTACATAATTGCTCTTACAGCTTCAGCCTCTTGCACACAGTAATAGCTTTGTGCACTGCTTATACCTGTCACTGTAGCAATGGTGTATGGAACTTCAGGAGATTAGAAGGGATAATTTGGAAGGTATGTGTTGATTTTGCCAGTTTGGGAGTACAGTGTTCCTTCACGTTCCACTAGCAGGGAGTATGAACTGCAAGCTGATGCTTACACTGATTAAAAAGTTGTCCTCAGGGACAAGCCTGAGGAACAGGGGTTTGCTCGTGGGTGAGCTTGGGGTAGGAGAATTGGAGCCCTGGTTAAGGAAGTTTGTGTATTTTTTCCAGAATGCAGTCCTGGAAAGAATTATTACTTTGATGACTCTGTGAATTAAAGGGGATTAGGTAAGAACGATGCATAATCATGTAATGAACAACAGTTGATGTATAATCACAAGGGGGCAGTGTTAAGGTTACATATACAACTTGAACCTGTAAGTATCCTTGCTTCTGAATACATGACCCTTGTCACATCCAAGTGCTTGATGATTGCTTTTTGCCGTTTCAGCTTCTTTTAAAATGAATGCAGAGAAGCAGAATTACTCCTTTCACATCTTCACTTCTGCTGATGTTACCGGTGCTGTGTTTGGGTCTTTGCTGGTGGTGCGGTTTGATGAGCTAGACTGTGGAGCTCCAGGTCCTATCCCATGTGTCCCTGGTGGTCTGCAGTAGAGATCCTCTCCCCCATGAACTTTAGGAAGGGCTTAGCAGCTTCCTCTCTTGCATAGCTCCCAAAGTGCACTGGGATATGCAGGATTACAGCTGGCTGGACTTTATATTTAGAGCTAGGTTGACCACAGGTGCATGTGCTCTGATTTCATTTTAGATGTGCCCTTTGTGAGCTTAGTGGAAACACTCTCAGCACTGTGCACGTTCACTTGCTTCAGAAGTCACTTGGGTAGAAATGCTTTGCTTCTCAAAGCAATAAAAATTTGCTGCTTTGTGACATCTCCTTCCATCTCCAAAATTGTAGATACAGTGTAGATAATGTGTGTGTATGTATGCTTTGAAATTCAAAACTTAACAGTTCTATTTCCTGTACTGCTCAGGATTGGAAAGTAATTACCCTTCAGTATCTGCACTTATGTAAAAATGTAACTCGGGGCAGAGATATTTTGGAAAAATAATGACTAGAAAGAACAGAAAAAAGCCAAGTTTGACAATTATTTTGTAAATTAAACCATAATGGTTGTGCAGTTTCTTCTATATTAACATAATACCTGCCTGACCAAATTTGGATATTTCCCAGGAATTGTATTCCAATGGAAGAAAGCAGAAAGGAGGTGGACTGTGGTGTAAGTAACATCCAAGTGCCACATGCCACCAGTGCAAGTGTGTGTTTTGGGAAAGCATATGCCGGAGGGCCATTTGCCCACCTTAGTACACATGTGGAATTTATTTGCTCTGACCCTCTGCTTTTACTGGGTGCTTGTTCCCCCGTTTGTGTGGTGGCTTCAGGTGAGGTGAGGCTGGGGCTGTTCACCTGTGGGTGTGTGTTATCCTTTGTGTTCTGCTGGGACCTGTCAGTTACTGACAGGTATGTCCCTCCCGGTTGCAACTGTGAATGGTGCGATAAATCATTGACCTTTCTGAAGCGCTTTCCAACTGCTGATCTTAAAGGCCTGAATAAGAGCTACATCTTATGCTTTTACAAGAAAGGGTATCCCAAAAACTATTAGATATCAGGAGGCAGCAGTATTATGCTCTTCCTCTTGATAACCGTGTCTTTACTATGACCAGATCAGAAGCAGCCCTTGTGGTGGATCAAACCAATGGCTGCCTGCTTGTGATCTTGGGTTTAAGTGTGTTATCTTCCTCCAACGCGGAGGTCACAGTAGAGCCTGCTTACAACCAAATTGAAAATAATAGCTGCTTTAGATCTTGGACCTTCAAGAAACTGTTCCATGCGAAGAAGTTGGCTTTTCATCAAGGAAATGACCAAGGGTCATCTGCTTTGAAATCTTGCATATCCTCGTGTTCTGGCTGTGTTTTCATGGGTCGTCTGGCTTTTAAGAACCAATCAGGTTAAATTCACATCATGCAGAAAACAGTGCTTAGTTAGTAGAGTTAATGGCAAGCTGGCTAAGTGTACCATACCATACAGTGCTTGCTAAAAGCATCACTTCAGTGCTTTTGTGTCTAGCGAGGAGAGCTTTCAGCACATACCCTTCCAATAAAGGTGCTTTGGACTTAGTGTGTTTTTCAAATGGCAGTAGGAGAGTTGGGGATTACTCGCTGGAGGAATAAGGATGCTCTTCTTTCCCCCTTGCTGCACAGTAATGCTTTGTGATCCATGTTCTTGTTGCCTGCTGCTGCTTGTTCTGCTGCCGTCCGGAGAAACGTTAAGACCAAGACTCTGGCTTTTTTTAAGACATGGCAGAATAGCCAGTGCTTTTGTGGAAAGTAGAGCTGTTAAGTGTGCACATCATCTTCCAGTACAGATGATTTAGATACTTCCTTCTGATCTCAGGTGAATTCTGCATTCCTCTTGTTCTTCAATATTTTTATTGCAGAATGGTTATGACAGTGGTGGTGGCAGTGCTTTATGTTCTCAGGGAAGCTGTGTTTTGAGTTCTAGAGAGGTTCCTGAGTACATGATTTGTTGTATCACGAGGGGTGGCAGTGGCAGGTTTACCCAGGTCGTGTTCGCAAAGCATGTGAGCAGCCTGGTGAAAGGCATGTGAGACATGCAAAGTACTGTTACTGTTATGCTACTAAGTCCTTTCAGATGGGTTCAATTGCTTTTTGGTTCTCTTCCTTGGCAGGTCTTGGCTCGTGGGCAGCTCTCCAGCAATTGCAACTGGAACCTTACACCAAAAGACACCATGATGGTAATGACTGATGTCACTGCAGCCCCCAGATTGGGGTCAACTGCCACCACTCCAGCTGTGGCTCCCAACTTCTCCTGGATGCCAGAGGATGGCAGTCCCACGGCTGTGGAGCAGCCAATATTCCTCATGACCACTGCTGCTCAGGCCATCTCAGGTTTCTTTGTATGGACAGCTTTGCTCATCACCTGCCATCAGGTAAAACCCCATGCCTGAAACTTCTCATCCTTTCTTTTTCCCCACATGAAGGAACATTTATGATCTTCTGGCATATCTCTGCCAGATACAGCTGTGTGATGGGTGTTTGCAGAGTGGAGTGGTACCAGGACCTCTTTGGGGTCTAATATGTTACCTGTGCTCAGCGAAGTGGCAGATTTTGTATGAAGGCCTTTTTCTGCCCAGGTTCAGACCATTACCACAGTGTGAGTGGAGAGGAAGTAAATGCTTTACAACTATCATGTGTAAAACATTTGGCCACCTCTTGATTGTTTGCAGAAAGGTGTGTTATCTGAAGCCATCCTTTCCTAGGTCTTGTAGCTGAATCTGGCCATTTTGTTATTGTGTCAGCTGTTAGCGAAATGATTGTGGTCATCTGTTTGACATACCTCCTTTGATCTCCCGTGCCAGTGGATTCCACAGGCTGAACTTGGCTGCGGAAAAGGAGTAGCAGGAAATATGTTATTTTATTTTTTCTCCCCTCCTCTCTTTCTGGGGCAGGTGTCCTGGGAGCCAGAACAAGTCAAACCCCGCATCCTGTTCTGTACCTCTCTTTCATGCAGTTGTGATGTGAACGAAAAAACACAGTGGGGAAATGCAAGCCCTGTTATTTTATCAACCTGTGTTTTGTACCTGTTGGTCTGTAGATTCCAGAGTGATGAGTAGAATCTAGAAAACTGCAGCTTATTGATGGAGGACAGGGGCTAGTGAAGTTCAAAAATGGATTAGTCACCAATGAATAAGAGTAACACCTGCAGTTTCACCAGCTTGGGTAACAATGACAAGTGCCATGGATCCTCCTGTTTCAGAGCACAAACTGCCTGCTGAGGGTAGGAAGAAATCTTTCTTCTGCAGTATAGTATTGCACAGTTACGCATTAATGCCCTTCTCCAGAGAAACCAGTGGAGGTTAGTGCTGGAGAGAAACGGTCGATTGAAACACTGTTATCTTGTTAAAAGGCAGTGGTTCCTGCGCTCTCATAGGTGCGTGGATTGCAGGGCTCTTGTGACATCCCAAGGGCAAAGCTTGCAGTCATCTGAACTCCAGTGTCAGCTGTCCCTGTGCTGGGTGAGGTGTGTCACTGGGATTGTCACCAGGAAAAAATATCCCTAAGGTTTGTTAGTTTATTTTCAACCTGTTCTACTTGGGAAATGAGGCTTTGGTGAGCTTCTTGTGGAATAGGGAAAGGAAACAGAATTATTTTGAGCCCTTTAGTTGATTTTGACTGGATCTGGACAGGAAGCAGGGAGACTTGAGCAACAGACAGCTGGGAAGAGATGATGTCCTCTCTTATGAGGGAAAAGTGAGAGCATCAGCGTGTTCTTTGTTAGACCTTGGAGAATCCTTATGGCACCCCCAAATGTAGGGTGAGCTTCACACAAACGCTTGTGCCTCATCGGGCAGCAGTCAGTCAGTCATTTGTGAGGCACGTATGTAATAAGCTAGCTGTTATGAATCCCAGCAGTTTGATGGCTGCTGTACAGAGGCCTTGCCTCTGGAGGATGTACCCTCTGCTGACTGTGTGGCCAACAGAGCGTACCTGCAACTCATGCTGAAGCTCTTGGCTGTGTTATTAGGCCACTGCAGGAACAGTGCTCATCTTCAGGGTATGCTTGTGGTCAGTACCTTTCCCAGGAGGTGGGTATACTGTGAAAAAGCATTTTAGGTGTGGGACTTAATATTGGCTAACAAACTGTGAGCCGTGGGAGGGGGCAGGGCGGGGACATTGCAGTCCCCTCAGCCAGTGATTTAGGGGGATTGGCATGTGTGCAGACAGTCGGACAAAACAAGTGGTGTGGCTGTGTGGTTCCTCCGAGCACAGTGCATGGGCTCAGTGCTCACTTGATGGCTGATGCTTTGTGGCTGTGCAATCACCAATGTGCAGGATGGTGCTTTCTGACGAGACAGTCTGTGGCTTATCAGCTCTTGGCAGTGCTGTGAAGGCCTCTCTTAGGTTGTTTCAGGTGAAAGTCTTGAAAGCTTCCAAAACTGCCAGTAGATTATTTACAATGAGGTTGTGCTTAAGTGCATCACCTTCCCTCTTCAGAGAAAAGCAGCCTGCAGTGTTGTGAATCTTGGGTACTTAAAACAGGATAGCAAGAATATTGGATTGATAATTGGAAAAAAAAAAAAAAAAGGTATGAACAAAAGGGTATGGGCAAGGTGATGATAATAACAGTAAATTAATTCCTTGTAAGAAACTATATTAAAAATACCTCTACTTCCTTTTCCTTCCCCCTGCAAACTGAAGGATGCTATATTGATGCCATATAACAGTGATGTTTTGGTTTTTTTTTTACTTAAATGTTCATCATGTCATGTGGGAGCTTTCTGGAGAATTAGAGGTGATTTACTGAGTTTGTTTTACCTAGCCCAATTGACTCTCCGGTTCCATATATCACTGATCCTGGTCTCCCCTCTGACCTCTCAGATCTACATGCATCTTCGCTGCTACAGCTGCCCAAATGAACAGCGCTACATAGTTCGAATCCTCTTCATTGTGCCCATCTACGCCTTTGACTCATGGCTTAGTCTCCTGTTCTTCACCAATGACCAGTACTACGTTTACTTTGGCACAGTGCGGGACTGCTATGAAGGTAAGGAAGGGTCAGACAGAAAATGGGGGAGGTGAGAGGTCTCTGCCCTGAGAGAACTTTTGCTTCTGGTTGGGAACATGGAGAAAGCATCACTGTCACCTGCTGAGACAGAGTTTTACAGGGCGCCTCACTGGATCACCATGGCTTGCTCAGTGACAGAAAATCATGGAATCCTAGGATTGTTTGGGTCGGGAAGGACCTTTAAAGATCACCTAGGGCAATGCCTCTGCTGTGAACTGGGACATCTTTCACTACATCAGGTTGCTCAAAGCCCTGTCCAACCTGACCTTCTCACTGGCCTCTGAGTATGACAAGATGTGTTGAGCCTTCCCTCTGATGTTATGTAGAGACAACATTTATGATTTTCTTGGGTCCTTTGCTTCAGGAAGGTGTTAAAGCCAAAATTCTGATTCTACTTGATAACACATGGGTGTTTTAAAGTGAGGTATCAGTTTGCTCCTGGGTCTTCTAACAGCACTTACATCACCAGTCAGACACTTGCTTTGTCCTGTTTTCCTGGTGAAGTTTGTCAGCAATATATTCTTCTGGTCCCATCCTGTGGCCACCTCTGTGCTTACACAGGGAAGCACAGCCACCACATGCTGATGTTGGTGAGGTGTAAAGTGCTTTGGAGTCCTGCAGGAGACAGGATGCCATGTTCGGGATGAGTTACAAATTGCTTTGCTTTCAGAAATCTGCTGCAGACCACTGGCATTTTATGCAAGGGAAACCATTACTCTCCAATAAATGCTGTCTAAACGTCCCTCCTCATCTCATCCGTAAAGAAGCCTTCTGCCCACCTAGCAGGAGAAACTGCACTCTAGCAGTGTATTTTTGAGGACAGTTTATCACTGTACCCTCATAAAATAGTAACTCGGTGCAGTTGTTTCATTGGGATCTGCATTGCAGAGAGGTTCCCCTGGCCATGTGAGCAAGTTAATCAGCTGAAGGGACCGGCAGGCCCTCCTTCATATCCACGACAATACTCTGAGTTGCAGCAGCAGCTGGCAGATGGGCACGTGTGATTCAGAAGGCATCTTTGTTTGGGCCTGGTTTGTTTTTTTTTCCCCACCCTGCGTGTGTGTGTAGGTCTACAGGAAACTCGGGACTTTGCAAAACTCCTCTCCTAGCAACAGCCAGTACCCCTCTGCCTCACCAGCTTGGGGAGTTTGCAAACATTTGAGTGTCTGCTCAGGAGGCAGCCCGTGCTATAGAGTTCACCTCAGCATGTTGGGCTGTGCGAGAGGACTACAGGTGGAGATGAAAGCACCTTCAGTCAGCAGATTCTCTCGCTTGCTTTTTCGGGGCATCACTTTGAAACAGCCTTTTTGCTCTCTTCCCTCCCTTGCCATCCACCTCATCCTTTCTTTTTTGGGAAGGGTTTAGGTTGTGAAGTGGGGAGGAGCTCTGTTATGTAATGGAAACAGAAGACCCTACTAATAAATTTTGAAAGCTGTCTTGGGCCACTTATGGGCTACATTTCATAGCATGCATTAGGAGGAGCATATTTTGGTGTTGCTCTTTCACATGACTCTGCTTCTGTACAAACCTGGATTTTGGTAGCACACGAGTATTTTTTTTTTTGTTAAGTTGATGTCATTGGCACCATCTGATGCACGTGGGTCAGGAATGGGAAAAGAGTTCTTTTGCTGGTGTGGTGAGCTTTGATAGTTAGCACTTATTTATTTGGGGGAGGGAGGGGTAGATATTTCCCCCTCCCTTTTCTTTGTCATTGTTGTTTTCTTCCTCTGATGTCATCTCTTCCCTAGTGCTTGTGGAATAAGCAGCTGGTATTGTAATGACCACATCAGAGGGCAGGGGTCACTGGAGGACAATAGGAAAAGTTCAGCTTTTCTTCCTCTGGAAGCTGTCAGCCAAGTTGCAGGAAAAATGCAGGCAAGAGGGGTTACCCCAGTTATGTAAATAAGTTTTCTGTGGTTGGTGTTTTCTCCCCTAATTAAGGCTTTTGCAAAGTCGTTGCTGGGTGAACATACCGAACTTTGTTCAATAACAAGAATGACAGATGGAATAACAATATCCCAATTACATGCATAGAAACAGGTATACCACTGGCTTTTATGTGCTGTAGCATTCTTGCCAGCTAGGCACATCTACAAGCCATAAATACAATGTTTTGAGACTCTGGGTGTTTTGGGGAGCGTTGAATACCTCTTTTCCAGGGCATAGTTTGGATGCTTGTAGAAGAATGAGTGTTAGTGTCTGTCTGACTTTGGAAGTTCATCCACGTGAGAAAATTGACCTCAGGTCTAATAACTGGCTGCTTGGTGAGATCATCTTCTCAGGACTGTACATTATTAGGCTTTTGTTCTTGTTTCAAACTTCCTTGAGACTTGTTTACATCTCAAGTTATTTTCTCTTTATGTTATGTCAATTCCGGGGGCCAAAAAAACCAGGATTTGGGTGTTGACATTCCAGGGAACATCCCAGTATGGACTATCATAGAAAATAATGTTGAAAGAAGTGTCACCTGCTCTGTCATTTTGCCGCAAGTCCATATGTGCCAGGTTTAGGAATATAGTCCTTGCCCTAAAAATCTCAGAACTGTATGAGGGTCCAGAAGTGATTCTAAGAAGTCGAGAAAGTGGAAGACAGGGCACATCTGGGCTTATTCCATGCACAGTTAACTGGGTTTGGATCCCAGGAAATGTAAACGTGTGTACAGTTATAATGAAAGCTCTCCCCACCGTCATCACCTCAGTTCATATGTATGAGTAAAACTGAGCCTTGAAGGGAATTGAAGTGCAGCAGGCTATTGGCAGTCAGTCTGAGAAGGCTTTCTCATCCGTACCAGGTTGCTGGGGAAGGCAGAAAAGAGGTGGCCCAAGGAGAAAGCTAGTCAGTATGCAAGACATTTCAGGTTTCTGAGGAAATGAAGCACAAAGCCTGTTTTCAAAAATTTCCACCAGATGTGAAAACAGGATTTCACTGATTGGTAAAAAACCTCTGTCCTTCTGTTTCTTCAACGCTATACGTCTATAGTCTGGTTAGCTCAGAGAGAGAAACTGTGTGTGTCACCTTAAAATACAGGAGATAAGATATGGTTGATGGATCAGAGATAACTTTTCCAAATGATTTAGTGCCAGTGTAATGTCCTGGAATCATGAACAGGACCCCTGTTAAGAATGGCATCATACAGATGCCAAGTAAAACAAGAGACTCGCCACAGTTTTAAATGGTCCTGTGACCCTTTTGGCATGAGCCATGGAACTGGCCTGGCACCTTGGCCACACTCCAGTTCAGATAGTCTTGTGAGTGCTGAAGTAGGACGATAAATGAAGTGAAAATAATCTGGAGTGCTTTGAAGGGAAAGATGCTGCATAAGCAGTCCCTGCTCATGTTTGGTCTGTTGCCTGTACTCTCGGGCCTTGCACCTGTTTTGAAGTTGGTTGTCATTTTACTCTGTCTTTGCAGCCTTTGTAATATACAACTTTCTCAGCCTCTGCTATGAGTACTTGGGAGGCGAGAGCTCCATCATGTCTGAGATCAGAGGGAAACCAATTGAGTGAGTATTGTTCTTACAGCGTGACTCTTTCCTCCTCCTGTGCCCATCTTCCATGCCTCTCTCGCTGCACTGAAAAACTGTGTTGGGTGGCAAATGCCTATGGGGACTGGGCAGCATGGATGCTGATGATTTACCAGTACCCTGCTCTGAGACATATCAGGCTTATCATATCCTTTTAGGCAAGCTGGACTGATTCACAGCTTTTCTGGATACCTACCTTCTCCTTTGTTTCTTTCTTATTCCCTTCTCCTCCTTTAAATCTTTACTGTCTTCAGTTGGCTGGGTGTGCTTCCTCTAGGATCTGTGTTTCTCCCCATGCTACTCAGGTAAAAAAACAAACAAACAAACAAACAAAAAAAACCAAAAAAACCCCCAAAAACCAAACCAACAAAATTGGAGTGTGGAGTCAGAATGTTGATTTAAACATATCTCTGGAAGAGAGTAGGGCTGTAACTGCAGTTGTGGTTGGAGAAAGCACCAGTCCCGCAACCTCACTACAGAGAGGTAGACAAAGAAGGTGGGAATCTTGCACTTCAGCCCAAATCTTGCTTCTGAGCCTTGTCATCTTGTGCTGCCTCTTTCAGGTCCAGCTGTGTATATGGGACTTGCTGCCTGTGGGGAAAGACGTACTCGATTGGATTCCTGAGGTTCTGCAAACAGGTATGGGCTGGAGGGACTGTGCCAGCTCCAGAGGTGATGAATTGCATGGGGGTGGCAATGGTGTCTTTTGCTGCTGAACTTCTGAGATGAGCACTGCTTTGAGGGGGTTATAACTTTTGAGAGGCCTGCAGACTGCTGAGAAGAGGGGAGATGTTTGGAGGTTTTTTGTTTGCCCTGCATAAAACCAAGGCCTTAGCAAAAGACCCAATTTATCTCCTAGATCTGATGTTAGACCTCAGAAGAAATTCTGATTTCCTCTTTTGGGATTGCAGAGAACCCAGTGTTAAGAAATGGATGGCTGTGTTGTGTTGCAGACACCACACAGTTGTGTAACAGCCTCCTGAATTCCCAGTGCTGCTGTTGTGGTTTGAAGTTGAGGAGGGCGTGGAGAGTCAAGTGTGACACAGGCAGTGTTTTGTAGGAGGAACTGGGTATTGCTCACCATGTGTGTCTGTCTGTGCCGAATTGGGTATGCCAAGGGGGAGGGAATGGGAGAGCTCTAAACCTCGATACAGCCCTTGTTTGCTCATCCCAGGTCAGTCACCTTTGGCTGCCATGAAACAGCAGGTGAGTTTCAAGGCTGTGCTCACTTGCTGAAATGAACACATGAGGTTTCTCTGGAGATAGCGTGAAGCAGGTCTAGTTCTGTGAAAGGGTTCAGGTCATTATAATTCCAGTCACTGGCCCTAGATACCTGCCCTGGCTTCTCCTCCATACCATGGCCCTTCTTCTGTGTTTTAATAACATGCAGGAATGTTGAAGGTACAATGCAGCCTCATAGTAATATCCACTGTTAATCTCTGCAGCACAACTGGCCTTCTGCAAAGGACCACATCTTTCTTTTCTCGGTTCTGTTTTTTTGTCTCTGTCCCATGGCTTTTCTGTCTCCTTCCCTCATGCTTTATTTTCTATTCTGCTACCACTGTGCTGCTTTGCCTGTTTCTCTTTGGCTTCATTTGTACACCCTTTGTTTGATTCGATGCATTACCTATTATTTTTACTCCTAAGATTAACTTTTACCTTTTAAATACATCGCAAGCAGATAGAATACCCATTGAGATGAATGAGTGCTGGGTAAATAATTTCCCTCTCATGTCCCACAGTTTCTGGTGGGTGTCTCCACACAGGTTACACATGAGTTTGGAAAGATTTTTTTTCACAATGAAGACTAGAAGTGTTTTGGTTTTTTTGGGGGGGTGGGGGGGATGGAGGGGGTGCATTCTGCTGCCTTCTGCAAATCCTCAGCTCATTTGATAGCCCTAGGTAGCTACTTTGCTTTTCCTTTCCTGCAATCTGGCAGCAGTTTTTCTGGTCAGCCTGTCCTTTGCAAACTGCGAAGTCTGCTGTGGAAGCTGTGGGGAAGGTATCTTGCAAAAAGAGATGTTTAAATGCTTCTTTCCTTCTTGACTTGAGCTTAAATGTTGCCTTGGTGAGAAATCCTTGACAGCGAGACTCACTTTCTGGTGCTTCTCGACATCCAGTATTGCTGAGTAGGATCTTTCAAAGCAAATTCCTGGGAAGGCTGGTGGGAAAGGGCAAGAGAGCACATCTCAGTGCTGATGTGTGGTATCTGCCATCATGATGATCAGGAAGAGGAATGTGCTGGCGGGAGCACCTTGCCCATTTTATCCTTGTTCTCAGCATCTCCAGCACTCCTGTTGCCTCCCACCCACTACCTGCCCATATTCTGCTCTTCCCAGCCCCTTTCGTCCTGGAGGAATCTCTGTGTTACAAGCCTTCTTTCTTTCCATGTTCACTGCCACCCCAAGCTGTTCTCAGGCAAGTGCCTGCTGTGGGTCAGTCACTTTGCCTGCGTTCCCTACGGCCCTTCAGCAGTCGGGTGGTGTACTGGTCGCTGCGGCGTGAAATCTGGACAGCTTGATTCCTTAAAAGATACCTTGATCAAGATTCTTTGCTGGGTCCATGTCTGGTGACCCTCACAGACCATCCATGTGCTTCCTGTATGCCATAGTATCTTTTAAGGAAGCAACTAAAAATAGGATGTGGTGGTTTGGATTGCAGGGAAATGGTTAAAACATCCCCATAGTGGAAGGAGGGGAGGCACAGAGGACAGAGTTGTTTACGAATTAGCTTGACCTTTTCCAGTTCACATATTTACAGTGACTCACTAACTGGCATGTGCTGGGGGTTTTTAATCTCCTTGAAGTCTTATGACCACTAGCAAATTACATTGTATCCAAAGCAATTATTCCCGTTTGGTTTTGCCTTCTTTCCATCACAGCCCTCCCCCCGTGTATACAGGTCAACACCTGTTCAGGCTCTTCCAGCCTCCTTCAGGGAGACACGGGTCATGTTTTTAGGGTTACAACTCTCCAGTGTCTTAGGACCTTGGAGTTCAGTGTCTCCAGAATGATGAAACATGGGGTTGCTTTGAGAGAGGAGGACTCCCAATAGGAGCAATGCTTTATGCTGGCAGAATGGATAGAGCTGTGCCCAAGTGCTATGGAGCCTTTGGGGAGATTCAGTAAAAGTCATGTGGGTGTCAAGTGAATAGCTCTTAATTTCTGACTGGCAACACACACTGGTGTGTGTACAAAATGCCTGAAACATGATGGCAGTTGGCAAAGTTCCTCCTCGTAGATCTGGGTTCTTGTTCTGTCCAGGGGACCATCTTGTCTAGCTTTATGGCAATTATGGATTAGAGCTTGCTTCCCTTCGCTGGTATCCCTTCGTTAAACTCACTGTGTCTGTACTGTAGCACAGTGTGGGATATTTTTGTTTTTCACGCTGTTACCGTGTGTAGATGTGCTGCCAAACAGCCTATGAAAAACAGCTCTGGAAGAGAGCAGCTGAGCAGTTCTAAGAGCAACCTGCAGCGAGAGCTTTTCTTCCTATCCTGGACAAGTAGATAGCACACATACTTCTTCTGAAGTGAAGTGGTATGATGTGAAGAAGGTGCTTCTGAACCTCCTTTATCTTCTGTTGGATAGTACCATCCTCAAGGACAATCGATAAGCAAGTAGTGGGGTGAGACCACTTGTTGGGGCTGGATTGTGTTGCGTTGCTGCACTGTCCTAATGGAGACACTATCACGGTGATTGTTTGGGCCTCTTGGATCTCCTGTCTTCTAATTCCTCCTCTCATTCCTGTAGGCTACGCTGCAGTTCTGTGTGGTGAAGCCCCTCATGGCGATCAGCACAGTCATTCTTCAGGCCTTTGGCAAGTACCAGGATGGTGACTTTGAGTAAGTTTGTCTAGCAAGCAAGCCTTGGCTGCCCCTTCTCTGTCCAGCTGTGCTTGTAGTCTCTCTATGTGGTGGGCCTTGGGGAAAAGACAGGGACAACACAGGCTGAATATGCATGTAGAAAAAGAGGGTAGGGGTAAACCTGTTGGTTTCAGGGTTTTTGTGCCTTGGTTTGGGGGAGTGAATTGAGACAGGGAGGCAGGAAGGAAACGGAGTCTTGGAACTGCCTAATGACAATTTCAAGGGGAAAAGATCATGCTGAAATTCCAGGCATTTGCATATCTTCTCTTTTCAGTGTAACCAGCGGCTACCTCTATGTGACGATCATCTACAACATCTCTGTCAGCCTGGCACTGTATGCCCTCTTCCTTTTCTACTTCGCCACACGTGAGCTGCTCAGTCCTTATAGCCCAGTCCTCAAGTTCTTCATGGTGAAGTCTGTCATCTTCCTGTCCTTCTGGCAAGGTGAGCTGCTTTTTTCCCTTCCCTTGGTAGGCACAAAGAGCTCTCTGCTGGGGCTCAGACCCTAGAGTTTAAAGAGCAGATGCTGATTAATAGCCAGAATGTCTTCCTGTATTACCATTACATCTGTTTTATAGTCCTTCATTGCATTTCTCTGGGAAACCCATTTTGCTCATTTTTGTCTTTGTTTCTATGCTCCTGAATCCTTGCTATCCCTGCGCATGTGCAACACACATCTGCCTGGCAAAATCAGCTGTTGGGGTAAAGAGTCCTTTGCATTCCTGGAACAATCATAAAGGACAAGCTGCCAGCATTTTATCTGCATGCTGCCATTCTATTTATTGAAGTGGCACATCTAAAAATTTTTAGTACCTTTTTTAGTGCTCTATAAATAAAAATTTAATGGTGTGTCTGTGATTCATGTGAAGCAGCAAGCTGGCTGAACGCAGCGCATGCTGCCGCAGAACCCCGGCTGAGCAGAAGGACATTCAGAATACATACACATGATGCAGAGGCACGTTCAGAAAGCCAAAATTCCACCTAGGCATAGTGCTTCTTACTCATTGGCTTTAAGCATTTCCCTGTTCAATGACCTACTTAAGTTTACTGAGCTGCACTTCAAAGAGTAATTGAGTAGGAACTTAGGTAGGCTGTGGAAGTGTGGCCTGTCCTCCCTGTCTGCAGCCAAACTAATAAGCTGTCTAGTTGACCATCTTGAGCCAGCTAGTCACACACTTTCTGCCTTCTCTGGAATTCTTCAGCTACCTGGCTAGGGACAGGGAGAAATGTCTTTCTTGCAATGGCATGTCAAAAACACTTTATGCTTAAATGAAAAGGTCTTTTACATCATTTTTTGCTCTAGCTAGTGGAAATGCTGAGATCACAGAAGTGCTCATGGAAATAACTGACTGCTTCTTATCCTTTTTGATTTGATTAAATCCTGCAGCAGCTCGTTCCACAGATTATATTATTGAGAGTAGAAGAATGTCAGTGTTTGAACATTATTTGCTTAAACATATTTGTTTAATTTATTCCTCCTTTTGCTGTTGCACAGGTAGATGGGAGTATCTAGCCCACTAGATGGGTTTGCACCTAGGATGTAGGGCACAGATATTTCTGTTCCTTACACTTAGTATGTGGCCGTCTTTTCTGCACATTTACCTGAGCTTGTTGCTTTATTTAGGAATGCTGTTGGCCATCTTGGAAAAGTGCGGTGCCATCCCCAAAATCCACTCTGCCAGTGTATCTGTGGGTGAAGGCACTGTAGCTGCTGGGTATCAGGACTTCATCATTTGCGTGGAGATGTTCTTTGCAGCCATCGCCCTACGCCATGCCTTCACATACAGGGTGTACGTGGACAAGAGACTTGATGCCCAAGGTAGGAAATGTGCCGGCACATATGGTGTGTCTGTTTGGTAGTGAGACTGGGTGGACACTGGTCCCTCTAGCAACCAACACAGTGATATGACTGTCCCAACATGAGTACTTGGAAGAACATCACATCCTCTCCTCTGTGGTGTCTGAACTGATTAACTGTGCAACAGCTCTGCAGGGCAGAAGCCTTGCCTGAATTGCATTGTTCCCTTTTCAGTTCCCCAGTATGCCACCCACGAGAGCTAGTTGTAGACCCAAAGGCTGCAAGAAGTTGCATCCTTTCGGTAGAGTGGGTTTTTCCTCCTTCCTCTCTCCCCAAAGGGGAACTCCATTCCAGATTGTGCAACAGACTAAAGGCAGGAGGGACAGGGCCTGAAAGAGATTCTGTTTTGAATCTGGCTCAGGAAGATGAGGCTGTGCTTTGGCAATATGTTTGGCTCGCAGGAGGAGGATCTTCCTGTAATGACTTTGTGAGGGCTGGGCTGCTAGAAATCTTGTGCTGGGTAAGAGGGAGGTGGACGTTATCTCTGGGAAAAGGGGGTTCTCATGCCTGGTCTATGCATGTACATTCAGTGTTCCCTGAACAAAAGGATTCATTCCTGCTGGGGCAGAAGGGTGTGCTGAGATGTGGGAGGACAGCAGCCCTTGGGCAGTGTTCATGTAGGTGATCCCTCCATCCCAGCCAGCCCCAGAGGTTTTGGAAGGACAGTGGTCGCAGCTGGGGGAGATGAGATCTGTGGGTGATGACAGGGTAAACTGCTGGCCAGTACAGTGGGGGATGTTTCGGTGGTGGGTCTTGTTCAGTTCTTGTTATTCTCTCTTTCTCTCTCTCTCTCTCTTTCTTTCTCTCTCTCTCTCTTTCTTTTTCTCTCTCTCTCTTTCTTTTTCTCTCTCTCTCTTTCTTTTTCTCTCTCTCTCTTTCTTTTTCTCTCTCTCTTTCTTTTTCTCTCTCTCTTTCTTTTTCTCTCTCTCTTTCTTTTTCTCT
>JAAGNO010007022.1:0-14905 GCA_033439905.1 Ceryle rudis
GGTGCTGGGTTGGCAACGGCCCAAAGGGAGGGGCCGGGGGGCTCTTTCACGAAAGTAAAAAAGATTCCCCCGGGTGTTGGTTTGGGGGGGGTTTTCGGGGGGATTGGGGGGGCTGGGGAATGGGGGGGGGGGGGGGGGGGGGCGGGTGCACTCTCGGATGGTTTCCCTCTGGAATTAAAGGCAGTCCTCAAAATAGGGTGTTTGTTAGAGAACTTCAGTCGGGAGGAAACCTGCCATTTCGGATCAGTGCGTTTTCTGTGCTGGATTTCCAGGCAGACCCTCAAGCACCGTGTTTTTATGAGAAGGGAAGAGGGACGGGGTGGGGGGGGGGTAAGGAGAAGGGCTTTTCGTATGTGATGGGGCAAAAGGGAAAAAACTGGCGAGGTACTTCAGGCTTCGGGATGAAGCCTAATACGTACTGGGGTAGAAATGAACTCGGGGGAGAGGGGGCACCTCAGGTCCATGCATGAGGCAGTCGCGAAGGGAGCGGAGAGGGGATGTCAGGTGAAGCGGTGGTGCTCCCACCCGGGACGGAGAGCCCCGGGAGCCGTCCCCAGCCCCGGGATGTGCCGCTGCCGCCGCTGGGTCCCCGCTGAATGGAGCGGATAATGATCCCCGGTTCCCAAGGCAGGCTTGCTGCTGCCTGGTGAGCCTTGGATTTGTGTGGTCCAAGCCTTTCCCAGCTTGTCCCATTCTGTCACCGGGATAAGGGGCTCCCTCGGCTCGTTTGCACCTGCGTCGCTTTTGGCTCCTTCAGGAATGCGCTGAAGCTTGTAATCAGCTTTGTGAAGCCATTGAGTGCACGGCTGAGTGAAACTTCCAAAGCTCGCGGAAAACTGGCCCGCTGAATAGGAGTCAGCATGGGGCTTCTCTCCAAGCCCCTGGCCTGCCAAATTCCAGCAGAGCCCCTCACAATCAGTCCACACAAGCTTTACTGCTCTCCCCGCACTGAGAGAAGCGAGAAAAGAAAAGCTAAAATACCAGTCACCGAGGTTAGCGGTTTGTTCCCAGATTAATGGCAAACGCCTCTCTCCCTGGTGCAGCTAACCAATTCACTCGGGAGATGTGTGTGTCTGCATATACACATATATATGTGTGTGTGTATACATATAGATATATACGTGCATAGGAATACGTATGCATGTCTATGTGTATAAAAAAAAAAAAAGAACAAATAAAAGAAAAATAAGAAGGAAATAAGGGAGAGGTATTAATTTTTGACTTTATGTGGCTGCAAAGGCTCTTGTGACAGCAAACAGGTAGCAGGCTGTCTTGATATTCCACAGTCACGCTTATATCATCTCAATCTTCTCTGAAACGGTTTTAAGGCTCTGGATGAGGTTGGTGGGGTTTTCTTTCCGTCTGGAGGTGATTTAGTACCAAGCAACACTCCATGAGAGAGTAAGAGAAGAGCAATGGGGAAGTTAAAAAAAAAAAAATAAATCAATCAACACTAAAACCACTTTATGATAAGACAACTCAGAGGACCCAAGCATAAAGTTTTCACAGGGTGCTTCGGAGTCTGTGGTACTCACAGGATGGCCATACCCGAAAGTCCCAACCGCCCAGTAGCCCCCAGTTTGGGGGAAGCAGGGATGCTCCTCTTCCTCCTGGATTGCTTCCACTTCGGGAGAAAGCATGCAGGGAAAATCGCATTCGAGGGAATCCCCTTATTTTGAGCATCCTTAACACTTGCGACATGTACCACTTTACTGCTACGTTAAAACTTTACCAGCATCTGATTTCACAGGCAGGAGTGACGCTAAGCAACTCCAGAATATGTAGCACGACTTCATCATATTTTCTATACGGGTTCTGAAAGTCTGTATGTGGTTGAAGATTCTCATTTTCTAGGGGAAACAATTATTCGAGCTATACAAACACCTTGCTTTGTAAAGCATTCCTTTCAGGGTAATAAATTCTGTAAAATATGCTTAAATCTGCTAAAATTGTAAGACAAGTGCACTGTGGCATCAAATATATGAGTATAGATCAACTGAGCAAGGCTTTATCTTCAGATCTTGGGACTTTTTATTCATTTATGTCCTTCTTCTACTTCTGTCTAAAACAGTGAAAACAACACTATCACAACGTTAGTATTTTTTGCAAGTCCTCTTCCTGAGCTAGTATGAGGGGGGAAATTGAGACTTCCAGCATTCCCAGAAATAATGTCTCCTGAAGAGTTCTACGTTGCCTCTTAATTACGTCACGGAAATCATGGTTTCTTAATGTCCACGTTGAAATAACCGCGGCAGAACGGACAAAACTAACGCTATAGAGTTAGTAGATGTTTCTTCTAATTTCAGCAGGACTTTATCTCTCACTTTGCTGTCATGCTTTTTGCGTCTTCTCAATTACCGCGTTTTCAGGAATGTCCCAGAAATCGATGACGGCAGTAGGTGTTTTCGACATTGCTGAATTTGTAAGGGCTCCGCGGTGTGAGCTGTTGCACAGCAGATGATCACGTAATACAGTTTAGCAACATCAGTGCACCGTGTTCTGAGCCTCAAGTCCCTCTAAAGGCTAACGTCATACCCAGTGTATGGAGTTAGGGAGTAAAGGCGCAGAGGAACACGTCTGATGTTGAAGTCTTGACCCTTCAAATTGCGGCAACACAAGAACTTCTACATATGGCCACAAATCTTTTAAAGCCACATCTCTTTCTGTCTGCAAAGTTGCTTTTCTTTTTGGAAGTTTGATGTGTTATTTTCGACCGTGTTGCTTCTTCCAACCATTCTCAGTGACAAGTCATGAGGATATGCAGTAATTCAGAAATTAGTGAAATTTTATTCTTGGTGGGGGCGTTGGATTAAGAGGCTGGGAGAGTGTGAAACAAGTCAACGTGTAATTGTATGATAAGGCTCTCACGAGGAATTTATTGGCCAAGTTGCTATTTCTATTCCTTCCTAATCTCGTTTAGCACATTCATTCTCTGCAATCTGTCTCCATAATCTTCTGTGACAGAATGGCAGCCAATAGAAGCATGCATGTTTGGAGAGAAGAGAAAATATGCAGAGGCGTGATAAACTGATGCTAATTATCCATATTTAGGACACCGAGTGCAGAAGATCAAGGTTTACAAATAACAAACCAGAGCCAATGATGATGGCTTCCTAGTGTGGAATATATTGGAGGGGACAAGATAAGGGTTTCACATGCAGAAGAGATTTATTGGTCAAAGGGTTCACCTTCCACTTTTCCACTTTTATATAGCAGTAAATTATTTGGGCTAAATTCACCAGAACATTACTCTTTTATTTGGCAATGTGCCATGACTTGCTCTTTCTTTGTGTCCTTTCAATGCAAATCCTTGTAGTGTAACATCAGTTGATAAGAAACAAATAATTGAAGTAATAGGTAATTCCCTTTAAATTGTGCATATAGGACAGTAAGGTAATCATCTAGTGTAGAATGAGACCGGCGTATAGAGCAGATATAGCTGAAAGTGAAACAATATCCATCTTGGCTATTAAATTACGCTTATACTAAAGAAAAATAACCCGCAGAAGACTTGCAGGTTGGGCAAGAGACAACACGAGTCTAGTCACCGTTAGACTTTTTTCCTACCAGCTTCTCAAATTTTTTTTTTTTGAAAAGACATTTTATCTCCTTTTTTTTTTTTTTTCCTTGCTTTTTGTTTTTTTTTTTTTCCTTTATGGAAAAAAAAAAAAAAAAAAAAAGCCCTAACATTTAAATTAGGGATGCTGCATTCTCCGTTTAACGAGTGTTGGCTCTGAGAAATAACAAGGGAATTAATTTTAGCAAGTGGTTGAGGGTCAGTGGAGTGATCTTAGTAGTCTAGTCATTGTAAAGTTTCCAAAAGGAGAATAATATTTGTGTTTATGTTTATTTACAAGTTCAGAAAATATTCCGTACAGCGGCAATATATTTTCTGTTGGCATCTTGCTGCCAGGTGGAGATATCCCGTTCTTTGAGAAAGTCACTAACTATTAAATTGTATGACAACACGCCTTGCTTCTCTAGCTGTGTTTTTCCTGTGTTTGTGAGCATCCGATGATGCTCAGCAAAACACAAAACCCTGCAGCTGAAGCAGAAAATACATGTCTCAGAGGTGCTTCATTCAGGAAAACTCTTAAAAAATATCTCTCATTTGATGTAAGGAAATATATTTCTTCAGTGACTGCTCGTTTAAGAGAAGGGATTTTTTTCTGTCCTGTTTACTGATGAATAATTCTGTATTTATTTCACTCTCTCTCTAAGGCATTCCTTTAAATTGCTTCATATTTTGTGTCTTGAGCATGGGCAAAAATACTGCAGTCTCAAGCTTAACATTTTCACAGGTTCCCTAAAAAGGCTTCTAAACGCAGCGGTGCTTTTTCGAATTCCCATGAGCAAGCTGTCTTCGCTCAAAACGACCCGAACCCCATCGTTAGGGAAAGACAGTAAGCAAGAAGGTAGGCTGCAGCTCAGGTCATGGAAGTTGCCATTTGGTCACTAGTGGACAAAAATATAAGGGAAACAGGAGAGGAGAAAATCTATGGAGCACGACAGCCTCTGGGGCAAGGCTGGCTATGGGGCTACCCGGTGCAGCCTGCAGCTGAGACACCTCCAGGCTCCCCAGCTAGGGAATCTTCCCTAAAATCAATAAGACGCCAGACTCACTTCTCCCACTCGGCAGAGAGCATCGTGGAGGCCCTCACAGGCTGGCTGACACCGGTTTCCTGACCTCGGGCCGGGGCATAGCATTGTCTCGTGTCCCCTCTCCAGGTGCACGAAGCGATTATCTCCGCTGCGATGCGATAGCCTGACCCCGGCCCTACTACCCGGGGACGTGGAGCTGCCCACCTGCCCACACGATGACACTGCCTCCCCCTCTTCCCCCGTGCCCCCCTCACCCTCCACCCCGCAGCCCGCTGGGGGTCGCCCGCCCCACGGCCCGGGCAGGGCCCCCCCAAGGCGGTGTGGGGGTGGGCATGGGGGGGAGGCCTGAACATGCTCAAAAAAGGAACCAGGGCGGTGGGGTGGCTGCTCCCCGGGTGGCAGTGCCACAGCGGGGCGGGAAGGGGCCATTCACCCCCGTTTCTCTAAGAAACTATTTGGCGCTGTCGGGGAGGGGCGGGGCCGGGGCTGCATAGGATAGTCGGGTGCTGGACTTCATTAAATGACATTTGGCTAATCTGGTTGATTTTCAGAGTAAGTAACAGACGCTAAAGCCTGACCCGGTTTTAATCAGCATCCCCTTTCTCGGGAGGCACGGCTGACCCTGCCGGCAGGGCGGCGGGAGACTCCTCCCTAGTTGCGTTCGCCCCTGCTTTCCATGCAAAAGACTTTTCCTCCCTGTTCGTAGGAAAAAGGCAGTCGTCTTCCACCGAAAACTCGAAGAATTTTTTTAAAGTAACATTTCACGGTTCCGTTTGTCATTCCCGGAGAAACACTGGAAATCCCTTTAATCCGGGTGCTCCTGCTAGCCGGGGCGGGCGCACGGGCGGAGGGAACGCCGGAGTTTCCCTTTCATGTGTTTTGTGGCCGTGCTTACTGTAGGGTGTCCGATGAGGGAAAGGACTCCATTCCAGGTGTTGCCCAGATGTTACACAGAATAGGAACGGATCTTCTGTAATACATTTTCTGCCTTTTCTTCAAATTATTATGATGTCTCGTACCACAAAAGCCGAAGCCGGTCCTTTGTGAATTTAAGCTCTGATTTTCCATCTCCATACTTCTACTCATTAGTTAATTTTCATGTCTGAAGCGAGTCCTCTACCTGTTAGGCAAGGGGTATGTGATATTAAACCTAAAAGGTACAAGAAAACACCTCGGATCGCTGGTTCTCAACTGTGTGTGTATGGGGAGAGATTTGCATTCTCCAGCAAGTGTCAGGATATTATGATGGAATGTTCCCAAGTGAATGACGCCATGACATATTTATGAAGCAGTTGCTACCACACCCTGGTAGATTTTTATCAAACCTGTTTTTTTTGTTTCTTTTTTTTTTTTTATGTACATTTTGCTGGTTGAAGGAGATCAGCAAGAATATCCAGAGGAGCAGAGACCGTGTTTTGAACAAGAGACTCCAAGTTTGGCCCTTTTATGAAAAATTTTACCTTCAACTGTAGTATCTTCTCTCATTCAACTTTGAAAGGTACTCTAAGATAGATGACAAATACTAGCCGTTTAAACAGGAACCCATCGTAACTGTGAACACATGAACACATGATTTAGGCATTACGAAACATTTAAAACACGTCTGCGATGCACGAACGCATTCATTTTATGTACCTGGAACTAGTCACTAAATAATCCAACTAAATAGCAAGCTCCGACCAAATTGTGCTGAATAGCTCGTTTGATCGCCCAAGGATGTCTCACAATAACGCCACTTCATTGCTTTCCCTGTCTTAAATATCTGGATCTGTGGCACGTTTATAATGACGAGATTGTCCCACTTACCTAGTGAACTTTGGTCTGCGACTCTTAAAAATGAGGAAACGTTGCCATATTCAGGAAAATCATGCAGGGCTTTTCCCTGCAACTTCCTAGTAAAAGCAAAACGAGGAGGACCTTTAGAAGACCCTTTGTCCCTATGTTATGACCCAAAATTGGTCTGCTAAATGGACCTTTTGGATGGAGGATTAGCAGAACTTCCTCAGCCTTGCTAGAAAGTTAGAAACTGAGAGGAACAATAACAGATTAACTGCTTCTGGGGAAAGAAATACTTGTTCTGCTCTCATTTCTTCATTCTTTCGGCTATTCTACAAGACTCAGAAGTAATGATGTGACATCAGAGCACGGAAAGTCGCCGTTTGGAAAATTCACTACATGCCTGTATCCCACCCTTATGGCAGTTCAAGACACACCGCTGAGAAGTTCGTTAGGCTAAACTCCACGACTTCCTTCTTTGGGTCTTTTTTTTTTTTTTTTTCCCCAACTTTAATTTTCCTGAGCTATTTTCTGGCATCTGAGATTCACAGTTCTCCTTCAGACGTCTCCGTCCTGAAGCATGCAGTCTTCAGCTCCCCTATAGCTGTGTATTTAAAAAGGCATTCCCCCATCTGGTTTTCTTTTTCACTGTCCTTCAAGGTAGGAAATATACATGATTACAGTGTTTCGTTTGCAAAAGCATCTTGTTTTTCGCCTTATTTCCAACATTCTAACACTGGGAGGTGGGATGGGGAGGAACGACTCAGCCCTCACCTGCCCTGTGAGTGAAAAGCAATTTAGAGGAAGGCAGGACTAATAATGCACGAAGGCACAGATAACGTGGAAAAAAACAAACAAACCAAACACACACAGAAAAAAAAAAAAGAAAAACCCACCACCTTTAAGCAAAGCAAAGCCCCTTTCTCTTTTCTATGTACAGGTAAAACGAATGGTAATACGGAAAGTTAATCAAATTACTCGATCGAGTGATTACTCCAGATTTTTCCAAAAGATAAAGATACTAACTTGTGTCTAAAGCAGGAGAGGGAGGTCACGGTCAGGGTTTATTTAACTCTCAGGCACAGTAGATGGTTTTAGAGCCCCCAGCTTTCCGCGCCAAATCGAGATTGTGTTTTCATGCCGACACTTCGTTTTGAACTCCCGTGCCTGGAGTTTTGGGTCTTTCCTTCTGCTTTACTCCACTTGTGCTTGCAGCTCCAAGCCAGAAAAGCCTGTTACTTTATTCTGCTAATCTGATTAGGATTGAACTATCCACCGTTCAACAGTTTTAGCAAGACTATCTTCCTATACACTTTTTCTGCATTGGAGATTGGGAAAGGAAAAAAAAAAAAAAAAAGGGGAGAAGAAGAAGACTGATTACAGTACTTAAGAAATATGAGCTAGACAATCTTTGGGTAGGAAATAAATGTGTCCCTACTCCCTCTGCCCTCCTCCCACACCCTCACCACCACCACCCCACGGTGGATAAATTATACTGCCCAAAATGTATGGTGCCTTTGTTCATCGCTAGTTCCTAGTTGCTATGGAGAGTTTTACGCCTTGGTAAACTATATTTCACCTCCTCCCGGTGAAAGCTATTCTTTTCCTGAACGCACACTTTGCAGAGTCCGGTCCTTCCCCCCTGCACTTCCTCAGCCCACGCTGCTCTGTCCCGGGCTGAAGCCGCATTTTCCCACTCCTTGTAGCTCAGCTCGCCCACTAGCACTTGCCCAATTGTTTGACCACCGCCAGATGCTCTCCTGCTTCTTCTCGGTTTCATTGTGTCTTTTTTTTTTTTTTTTTTTTAAGGTTTCTGAAGGATAGTCCCTCTATCCGAGAGAGCCGCAGTTAACCGTGGCACACGTCTTCTCCAAATCAATGAGAGGTGCCCGGGCTGAAAGCGTGGACAATGGGATTTTACCGAGCATGAAGCATATTCCCCCCAAACCCGTCCTGACAGGCCATGCTAAAGCACTTGAATGACTTTCTTGAAACGAGACCTTTCTGAAAGCTCCTCCCTTCAGGGAATTACACCGTCCAGGAAAGATAGGCATAAAACTGCACGGGGGGCACCCCAAGGCTTTGTAAATAGGAGGCGGTGGGTTCTTTGTCAGAAGGCCTCACTGCTTCCACCCCAAAGCCAGCGACCAGCGCGCTTCCCCTGGGGGCTGCCCCTCACTCCACACAAGCTCTGAGCCGTTTAAATACTGGGGTTTTCTCTGGTCCTTTCCCTTTGGTACCTCCAAGCTTTTTGACGGCACATACAGCAGTACAACTCAGTTCAGACAGCTCCTACTGACTTCTGGCGTATCCTACACAGGCTCACCAGGGGTATCCCGATTTTAGGCATGAGGACTAGAAAGGACTTCCAGGACCCCTGGTAGCACCTCTTACCATCTCGGACATGTGTATGCAGGCTCTACATACCGTACCGCTGTTAGAACAAAGCTCCTCGAGAGTCTCCAAACTTTAATTTGCTTATGTTCACTTTCGTGAACTTTCCTCCAACGGTAGAATGTCTCACTGCTTGTAGAAGTCAACGGGCTTTCCCTTCAACTCTGCTAACCAAAGCTTTCCATTATATCTGTACCGGCACACCCGGGACCCGGGGCCTCGCCTCCTTTGCCCGCCGCTCTCCCCTTTGGAGCCACCCCCGCCTCACGGCTACTCCTTACTCCTGACATTACTCAGCAGAGGTGCGGCGGGGACAGAGCCAGCAGGCAGGCGGGCAGGCAGGCGAGCAAGGCCCTGCCCGCTCCGTGTGCATAATCCCTGATTTCCCTCTCGCCGCCCGGGCAGTGGGAGTTGGGTCCCACCGCTCCCCCACGTCCCTCGCTGCAACCTCCCCCGTTCACGCCAGCCCTCCCCTCCATGCCCGAAGCTCCGCAAGACCGTGTCGTGCCACGTTTTGATGCTTAGTTTCCTTTGCCTCTCTTTTGGCCTTGCTCCTCCAGAAGGGACTTTTCAGCCAAGTTCCACTCCTCTGCCCCCTCAGTCGTGTGAAACCACTTGCCCCAGACCTCAGTTTCCCCCCGGGGAAACAGCATCTATCTCTAAGCTCAGCACGAAGCCACGGAGACTGGCTCGACCCTTATCTACCGGTCCCTGCCTGCTGCCCCCGGCGCACGCCCTCCCCGGAGCCGTGGGGGTCTCCGTGACGCTGGGGGGGTGGGGGGGCAGAGGAACACAGGAGCGGGACGGAGCCGCGTTTCGCAGCGTGGTGCCACGCGTGGCTTCCCTCGGCACTTTCGTGAGGGGAGTCTCCGAGCCTGGCCCGACTCATCTGCTTTAGCTCCTCTTTGGCTTGGACGATATGCGCACAGGTGCTGGGTGTTGGTCGTGGGGTAGAGCCGAGCCACCGAGCATCTTCACTCTGGGGGGTGCTGTGATTTCTGGAAGAGGAGAAGCCAAAATGCCACGAGCTGGACAGACCGCTTGCGTACCGCACCACCACCCTACACCCTGCCCTCTAAAAAGAAAGAAATTTTTTTCAAAAAGTGTGTCGTCTCCCCTCCTGTGCGTGGGGCGAGAGCGGCAGGGAGAGCGGCGGCGCCGGTGCCCCGCCGGGCGTGGAGCGGCGGCCCAGGCGCCCACCCGCCGCTGCTGGCCCCGCTCGGCGGCCGGTCGAAGGGGACCTCCCCTCCCACCCCCCGCCCCTGATAGCCGTGCAGCAGATGGCCGGCGGTCCGGGAGGGCGGCATGCGCCCGCCCGCCGCTGAACGCATGACTGGAGCCGGGCTTTGGTGTCGCCAGGAGCCCCACGGCCCCACGGGAGGGTCCCGTGTGGAGTTCAAGAGCGGCCTTTCCCGGCTGACAGCAAGGCGCTTGGTTTTTGCCAGACAGCTCTGCCTCTGTGTGTGTCCCTCCGCCTCTCACGCCTAGATACCCCCATTTTCCCTTCTCTTGCTCGTCGGTGAGGGGCCAGAAGGCTGCGGCCGGGAGACGGGGCACACCGCAGCATCCTCCCTACCTCCATGCTCTGCCCCTCTCGATGGGACCCTCACTTCCCACACAACCCCCCCCTCCCCCAGGCTGTGGCCTCTCCCTTCTACCCGGAGCCGGGCTGGGGCCTCCCCCATCAGCCTCCTGCTCCGCGTGGGGCTCTGGTTCGCTGCTCGCCCGGCCGCTGGCTTGCAGCAGGAGCCGTCGGTGTTCTGCCGGGTGATTGTAAACGGGTTTGACTGGCCGTTGATCTCGGGGTCAGGACTCTCCTCGCTAATCCCTCACTCTCCAAACACCGTCCCCCCTCCTCCCCTCGCTCTCCCTCCCTCCGCCGTCTCACCCTCCTCCCCTTCTTCCACCCCCGTCTTCCTCTTGCATCATTCATCTGCAGCCTCCCCGACGTTACTGGGGGCACCTCGCTTCGTGGGGCTCCATCTCGCAGGGACCCACGCACACCCCACAGAACCACTGCTCCACTCTCCCGTGGGGAGTAAGGCCCTTTCAGCAAGATCAGCTCCCTGAACTCTCACATGGACACACAAACAGACACACATACGCTCGAACGATGCCCGCCCCCACGGGGCTGCCCCTTTCCAGAGCTGTCCCACGTGTTGCTGAGCGAGGGAGGGAAGGGGACTGAAGGGGCGGAACCCACATACAAAAAACCCAACCAAACACCAAAAAAAAAAAAATTAACAACAAATCAAGGTCACTAGCACACAGGTGCCTTGTTCTGAGGTATTGATATAAAAATTGAACATACTGATGAAGCAGCACACCTTCCTGCAGCCATACAGAATCATAGGGATATGGGGATTTCTTATTAATCTGTTTGTGAAAGTCAAACTTAATAGATAGCACAGCTCTCCCTTTCCAGGGAAGAAGGTAATTTTTTCAGCTATATGGCTGCAATAATAACTTCTAGATATTTTCTCTCGCCAGTGAGAGTTGCAGTATGAGGCATGGAACCCCTGGAAATGAACTTGTGAGATGATGACGACAGAGTCAGTGAACACAAGAGAGGGTTACTCAGAGGATCCAAGAGCTTTTGCTCGATTGCCTGTAAATTCTTCAGTTCTGCCTCATTTACAACCTTCAGCTCTTACATTTCTCTGTGTGCTGCTGCACAGCTGTGCGGCTGAAAATGCCTCCCCTCAGGTGGGAGTGTATCCTGAGAACTTCACAAAGTGAATGTTATAAAAGTTCTTTGAATCAGGACAGCTATCTACAGCTTTTCCACAACAAGGAAGCATTTGGCCTTTGCCTGATTGCAAACATTCCTGAATCAGCTAAAAGAAATATCAGACGGCATCTGTAGCCTCTAGCTCCATGGAGAAATGAGATATGGTACAATGCAGGTGCACTGTGAGGAAGTTATCACTTCTCCTGACATCTGGACAAAGAAACAACTCTGTTTGCTAGAGCGACCAAGTGCACCATTCACACAAAGAATGTTTGTCAGACTGTGTCAAGGAGAAAAAGCACTGCTGTGCTCATATTCAATCAAATTGGAGGCATGAAAGCCACAGGAGGATGGTGGCTAAAGGCTGAGCATCTGTCTCACACAATCTGAGCACATTAAAAAAAAGAAGGTGGGGAGGGGGGGGAGAAGGGGAGAAACAACCTACTGACTTGATTGTAGTAGTCTGTTTATGATACAGTTTTCATTTCCTCCCAATCCATCATGTCACTAGCACATATTATCATTCTTCCTTTTTCCATGTCTGCAGAAACAATCAAATACAGCCATGTCATACCACTCTTTGGTACCCAAGTTTTCCTAAAAGCTCACATCTATTAATGTACACCAACATGAGAGGTAAAGTATGATTCCAGAACTCCAGAATCTGGGGTGCATAAAGAAAAGTGTGTGCCCAGCAGGTCGAAGGTGTTGACAAAGGTTCTCCTCCCCCTCTATTCTGCACTAGTGAGGCCACATCTGGAGCACTGTGTTCAGTTCTGGTCTCCCCAGTTCAAGAGGGACAGGAAAATACTAGAGAGTCCAACAGAGAGCTACGAAGATGATGAAGGGACTGGAACATCTCTCTTGTGAGGAAAGGCTGAGAGACCTGGAGCTGTTTAGCCCGAAAAAAAAAAAAGAAGACTGAGAGGAGATCTTATGAATGTTTACAAATATCTGAAGGGTGGGTGTCAAGTAGAAGGGGCCAGTCTCTTTTCAGTTGTGCCCTGTGATAGGACAAGAGGTAATGGTAGGAAGGTGAAACACAGGAAGTTCCACCTCAACACGAGGAAAACCTTCTTCACTGTGAGAGTGCCAGAGCACTGGGACAGGCTGCCCAGAGAGGGTGTGGAGTCTCCTTCTCTAGAGACGTTCAAGACCCACCTAGATCTGTTCCTGTGTGGCCTGCCCTGGGTGTTCCTGCTCTGGCAGGGAGGTTGAACTCAATCTCCAGAGGTCCATTCCAACCCCTACCATTCTATGAACACATTACACAGCAGCATCCTTTCAACTTGACAGTGGTCCTTTTCTATTCTCTGCCACCGAGTATGTTGATTATACTGACAAATGGAAAACATTTTTGTTTGGTTTGATTTTATTTTTTTTTAACAATCCAGCTGATTTCAGAACTACCTACTACATGAAAAAGGCCATGGCTACTGACAGTAATTAAAAAAAATAAATAATATTTGGAAGAGATCATTTAAAAAGATTAGAACTCATGGACATCCTCAGATCATTATTTGTTTAGGTCCTGGTTTAGCACGGATAAGTTATGTTACTTCTGGGACAAGTTAGGAAACACAGTTTGAATTTACATATTTTTGTTATTCCATTAGGAAAAAAAATCAATACAGACCAGCAACAGATAACATTAAAAAGCCCAGGAAACTTTAGGAGGGCTCTGCACCCACAACAAGATCACACCAAGTTAATCAAGACAGACTGCCAAATAAAATGTAAACTGTCCACCAACCCTTACAGTGTATGAAGAGTATGTTTTCAGAAGAAAAAAGTTAACTACCTTACCAAAAACCAGTTCGCATTGGAAGAAACCTTACTTTGTCACAAGTGACTGGAAAAAAGCAAGATGATGTAACTAAGGCAATCATTTGCATATTACAGCACTGCAGCTCGTATCACCACCTCAACCTACTCACCACATTTCATCACTTCACTTCCAAATCCAGGATTCTCAAAGGCAGAAGGGAAAAACATCACTATTTCTGGTATAACATTCATGAACAAACATCAACATATGGATCAATTCCCCATTATCTTTCTTAGAGGTGTCTATGTTCACTCAGTTTTCCTATTCACTTCTGCTTTTCTGCTTCTCTCTTCAGATACACCCTAATACTTTGCTGGGTGCCATTTGCCAATCTAAAAGTTATATTTCCACAGCCTGATCTTGGTAAAAGTCTTAGATCCCACAGATTAGTTCAAAGAAAACAAAAGCTCTCTGAGTAGCCCAGAGCTGAAAAAGAAAGGAATTTTGAAGTGAGCCATTTTCTGATTCAGTGATACTTTCAAAACCCAAAAGAATGTATAAGAAACAGAAGCTGCAACTTCCTATCTCTGCTTTTAATTTTTTCCTTTCCCCTTATTTGGCACTATCTGACTCAAGAAACAAGACAATGGAACCATAACCTGAAAAATTAAACACGCAGAAGCACTAAGATCATATCCATACGAAGGACATTTAAAGAGATTTACTCAAACAAATGTGATTTCACTCCTTCCATTAAAATTATCCTGTAAGAAGAAAACATCAACGTTTTCAAAATTAGTACTTAGCTAAATCAAAAAGGTCACTTAAGCAACCCAAGCAACTTAAATAGGTTACCAATATCAACAATTGCATAGCTATTTGCTAAGAACTAAGTGCTAGCATACTGTGAAAAGTTTAAGGAACCTGACAATGGATGCTCAGCTTTGGAAGTTGCTTTTTTATCATCTTATATAAATTTTTTCTTAAGAAAAAAAAAAAAGCAAACCAACAAGTAATTTGCTAACACATTTAAGCCTACTTCTATGCCTTAAGAAGATCTTACCAAAGCTGCCTTCTCTGTGTTATGTTGGCAAGAGATCTGAACGTTAAGAGAATATAGTTTTACTCTTTTTGCCAAGCTGGTTATCAGCATTCAGTCCTTGTTTAGCCCAATCCTACATACACAGTAGCAGTAACTACCATTTTTTAAATATGACTTAAATTATTTATAGTATGCACATTGATAGTCTCACATTTTAGCGTGTTTAATTTTCCAGACAGCAGAAGTCACATATATAAACAGATATCTTAAAATCTCTTTCCATCATTACCACTGTTACTCTTAATACAGTCAAACTGCACCTTCCTTTACTGCTTATGTTCTTTACACCCTGTAGAGAACCCTGAATTCACTTGTGTCACATTTAGAAGACTATTATTTTCAGTTCTGTAAAGCTTAAGCTAACCATTGAACTTGCATCTGAGAAAACCATCAAAAAAACCATAGCTACTGAATACTCACTGTGCTGCACAAAAATTCATCTTGTTTGACTTCCTCCCTTTTTCAAGTACTTATATTTAAAAAAAAAAAAAAAAAACCAAACAAAAAAACCCTTCAAAACAAGAAACCAAAA
>JAAGNO010007023.1:3426-29883 GCA_033439905.1 Ceryle rudis
TGTTCCACAAGGTTTATGGTTTTTTGTTTTGTTTTTTTTTGTTTGTTTTTCTCCCCACCTACCATGAGGTGTATTGTATATTTTTCCTGCTCCAAGATAAACACACGCGGAGTTTAGAACTGACCAGGGAACGCATCAACTCGGCCCAAGTAGGAAACTGGACTGAGCCCAGGGGAATCTCGCTCCAGGGCGAGTCGTCGGCGCCAGCAGCCCCGCAGCTCGGCCCGAGGCCACGCCGGCCTGGCCTTCCCCTGCCTGTGATAACCTGTGACCTCACAGACCCACCGGTTAGTTGACTAGGGTCAAAGTCTCCCCTTTGCAGCCGAGTTGGCTCGTTACACAGCAACGCCAGGGGTGTCTCGGGGCGACGGGCACACGCAGGAGGGTGCTGAGGGAGTTAACTGCACAGGAAGCTGCTTAACAGTCGAATATTTTGAGGCATTTGTTTCAGTTCTTAAAAAAACAACAATAACCCCCCCCCTCCCCCCGATTCTCAAAGGCAAGAAGGGGCATCCAGTACCTAGTCCCATTTACACGCCTTTGAAAACCTCCCCCCAGCTCCTACCACCAGGGTAGGGAGGTGGCTTTTCACTGGAGGGACGGCGTGAGGCTCCCTCCCACCCACAGAGCCCCCCGCGAGCTGCTCCCGAGAGCACGGCTGAATACAGCGCCTCTGGCTCAGGGCTTGTAAACTGGTGCAAGAACAAAAGCAGCTTTACAGACGCTCTCCGAGGCCCACGAAGCAATTACTGGGTTTGCCCAAAGAGCCCGGCGCAGGGTGGTTAATTGGAGCAAAGAACCCCTGAGCCCCCCAAAGCCCTGAGAGAATTACCACCCGTGAGAGGTGGAGACCCCCCCGCCCCACAACAGTCAGCCAGCGGCCGTAGCCGGACGCGTTCCGACGACGCTCGGCAGCTACGGCCGCCAAGGTGCGGACGCTGCAGAGGGCACAGCCCCGCAGCCCTCCCCGGTGCCTCAGCACCCCCAGCGTCGGGGAGAGAAGGCGAACCACTGCTGTTCAACGACACCCTCTTTATTCAAAAATAGATATCTATGAGACATTTCAGAATATACTGCTGCCACAAGCGGCAGCCTATATGTCTAAATTAATTCCTAAATCGATTCATAGACAGATTTAAGCTTTTGTTAAAAAAAAAGAAAAAAAAATAAACCAAAGACACACCTTGAGGAAATCTGTTCAACCTTGAGAACGTCACCCAGTTCACCAGATGCCCTTTAGCCCAAAAAGTAAAAACAAATAAAAATTAAAATTTAAAACCACAAGACTTCATTTAAATTAAGCAAAATAAAACACACATATATTTGGGAAAAAAAAAAAAACCCAAACAAACAAATCAGAACATTTCAGTTAAAAAAAAAAAAGACATTCCACTCTCACAGAAGAGCTGCTCAAAACAACAGCGTGAGATGTCAACACATTTCTCTACATAATTTTTTTCTATGACAGCTTTTTTTGTCCTATGCTGGATACACCTGCAATCCACGGTCAAAACAATTATTGGTTAAAACACCCTCAGCGAGCTGGGACAGGACAGGAATGAGTCTTTTGGTCTGGGTTTTCGAGGTCTGGTGGAGTTTTCTTTGTTTTTCATTTTTGGCAAAAGCAGAGAGAACGTACAGTGCTTTATCTAAACGCCTGGACCATAAAAGGCTGCAGAATCAAACCAATTAATGGAACGAATAGTTCTGCCACTGGAAAGTTTCCTGTAAACCGAAGAGAAAAACACACGTCTTGGCCGGGCAGGAGGGCTGCAAGGAGCTTTAAAAGAAGGACAAAATGAAGTGTCAGTAAAGAAAGGACGTGAGCTTTCTAACAGCCTAATAACCAGAAAATGCTGGATTGCGAGCTTAATGAAGACCAATACCCTGTGAAATAAATTAACGAGGACACGAAACAAGCTTTGCCTGTCTGTAGGTCTCCTCTCACGTCTCTGACAGCAGCAGCTCGAGACCCTCAGGAGGCACGGACGCCGCGCGTCACTCCAGCTCATCCCGGCCTCCGCGCTGCAAAACCTGTATCATCGGATCAAGTGTTTCCAGAAGCTTAAAATGTTTCCTAGTGAGAGGTGCTGAATTTCAACAGAACTGTACCCAAACTGGAATGGTTTTCAGGGATCAGAGCCCAGCGTGTCAGGCCTAACACACCAACTGAAATCTGCCTCCACCCCCGGCAGACAAAACATCAGCCGGGAACAAAATGGAATTAAGAGTATCTTAAATTTACACACACCCCCCTTTTTTTTTTTCTTTGACTCTTCCCGATTATAAAAGTCAACTCACACAATCATCTGTGACACAAAATTAAGTACATCCTTCTACCGTCTACATGCATGGACGTGGTACATGTGCATACAGGATATGTGCATATATAGGGGTCTATTTGCTATATAAATAAATATTTATACCACATTTAACTTCTGTGCATCAAATAACTTCACTAAAGCTATGGAGAGAATTTATATAATCGTATTTTCAACGTAACCATCCTGAGAGTCGACCGGCCAGTGCCCGTGACGGGGATACCAACAGCTGCAATACACCATTCCAACCTCGCAGCGCCCGCGACCATCTCATTTTGTATAAAGAAGAGGAAAAATGTGGTATAAATCCAAGGCAGCCGGAACAAAATTTGCTTCCGCTCTCATTTAGGTGACATCCCGTTCTGCACGGCTCAGCAGAGTGTAAACTGTGGAGCTCTCTCTAATTTGCAAAGAAAAGCTGCTTATTTTTATTGCCTGTGGCGAGTTTCAATTTACGCGCGTGCCAAACTGGAACTATTTCATGTCATCCCCACAACAAGATGGGGAGCTGCAGATTTAAGAAAAATATTTCTCTGTACCATTGCTCAGCAGGTGCCTTCTTCTCACGCCAACCTGGTACAGTGCCTGGCACGCACGTGTCCCTGCGACGCCCGCCAGCCGCTCCGAGAGATGAGGTTCAGAAACCCAGCCACACCAGACAGCACTCACTCAGAAATAATACGATGCTTTAGAGAAGAAAAATGTTATACGGTCAGCCTTTCTCTGAGGACTTTCCAGGTATGTATGTACATGGTTCTCACGACTTTTGTGGGGTAACAAGTGCTAAGAGCAAACAGCAACTAAAGGGTATGGAAACACATGAGAAAAGTTCGCCTATAGGGACTGTCCCCACTCCCTTCAGAGCTCACAAACACTCGCTCCTCTTCCTCCCCGCGGCGTGGGCCAGTGGACGCAGAGCGGGTGAGCACGAGCAGCCGGAGGTTGAAAGCAGGGTCTGCAAGTTCCTTCCTACTGTAGATCTCGGAAGACTGGATTTCCAGTCAACACCAGAGTCTTCTTCCTTCTGCTGGTAATAATGGAAGCTGGGGACACCGTTTGTTTAGTCTGTTGAAAACAGGTCACCAGCAGACGGCAGAGGTGCGAGACCTCCCGTGACATTGGGCAGCAGCGACAGGTCGGGAAGGCTCTGGATGTGGGATTTCAGCTCCTTGCGGACCTGGGTTACCCGGGCAAGCTTCTGTTTATACTCCTGAGGGGAAGAGACAAGAGAAGGGAGGTTAAGCACAGGCTCACCAACAGTGCTTTCAGTCAAGCCAGGAGCATTTTCCAGGTGAGGATTCTGAGAGAAGGTGGCAGGACACCGGCTGTCTGAGCAGCCGCTGGCACGGCTGCAGATCCCGCCACCTGCGCCCAAATCCACAGCCTGGCCGCGGGCTTTGGCACCCCCTAAACCACGAATCCTGCCCTGGGCAACTTTAGCAGAAGCTGTGGAAAATGCCCCCGGACCTGCACCTACCGGGGCCTGGGAGAGTATCTGAGATAAGCGTCACGTCGTGGTCGCTCCGTTGCTGTGCCCTTCCCCAGGCTACAGACACGCACCCGCTGCCGGAGGAGGAACACCGAGAGCCCCTCGGACACACCTCTGCCGGCGAGGCAGCAGGCTGAGGTGCACCAGAGGTACGACTATCACTGCGCTGATAAAAAGCTCATTTTTTTCGAGCTCGATCACTTTTGAATATTCAGACAATCCAGTTTTCCCTTTCAAGTCATTAAATCGAGACCAAGTTTGGGTTGTGAACTGAGGTCTCCCGAGTAGTTGGACAACTCACCTTAGCAACCATGGCAGCTGTGCCACGAGACTGGCGTGTTAGCAAGCAACACAGGAACACGGGTCTGATCACTAGTGTAAACCAGAGGAAGAGCAGCCACGCGGGACTGGAACCAAGCACAACACAGGCACGGCGATTTCCAGAATTTTATTACAAGGCAGAAAAATGGTAAGTTCGCCCAGAGAAGCTGGGGATGCCACACCCTGTGAGGGTTCAAAGCCAGGCTGGACGGGGCTTTGAGCACCCTGGTCTAGTGGGAGGTGTCCCTGCCCGTGGCAGGAGGTGGGAACTAGATGATCTTTAGGGTCCCTTCCAACCCAAACCAGTCTGTGGTAAGTTAAAACCCCCTGAAGAGGGAATCTGCAAGTAGTATCTCCACAAACGAGGTCTGGATTGAGCGTTAAAGGTCCAGTAAGAACTACCAATCCACCTCCAGAAATCTCCACCATCTAAGAGACACCAGGTAACAGTGACCAGTGTTTCATCGCGAGAAGACGGCAGAAGAGCTCGGGCCCTGAACACGATAGAACAAACCGTACCCTGCTGGGTCACGTTTAGGGGCCACGTCCGCGCAGACCAGTGCATACCCAAGACACCCGATAGAGAAGCTCCGTTAAAGACTGACGTTTGTGTAACCGTCAGAGTTCTGTGATTCTGACCTCGTATGTAGCGGTCCCAGGCGACAGCTATTTCAGCAGTAAAAACCCAGTATCACAAGGCTGCTTTTGGAACCACCAGTCTACCCAACTACACCTGGCCTATTTTTCACGGCATCTCCAGAATGCAGGAAACGAGCTTAAGAAAAACCGTCCACAGAAGAGGCTTCCGTACAGTCAGCTGGAGTACCAGCTTACTTTCCATTTCTTAATTACTTGGCAAAGAGAGCAGTTTACCAGAGAACAGAAGTTTATCTTTGAAGATGAAATAAAACCAGGCATATGTTTAATCACGACATCTTTCTGAAGAGTTTACAATTTTAATCCAGTCTCTCCAGCCTCCTCAGCGATGGAAATTCTCTTCACCTTCCCCCAAAATCAAAGCAGAGCAGTTCCTGAGGGGTTACAAGCAACGAGTTTACACTTTGTGTTTCAGTGTTTTGAATTAGAACAGGGAGAGCAGCAGTCAACTGCAACAACTCCAATCACCCTGTGCCTGGAACGGCTGGAGAAATATATTCGATGCGTTTCCCGCCAGCACCGCGTAGGAATGTCCTCTAATGACTCAAACTTAAATCCTGTTAGGAGGCTCAGTTAACATCCCACCAGAACCAAACGCTGCTGTGAGTGTACACAGCATGTACACTGAAATAAGCAAGTTCAAACAGAGCTCTGCCTGCCTGGTAAACTCAAGCGCGCTGTTTGCAAGCTTAAAGGAGAACAACAGGAAAAAAAGAACTCGGGAGAAGATGAACCCACTGATTTCGGACTGTAAGGACTTGTTCCAACGGAAGTCAAAGAACCTGGATCAAATAAAGAACGCAGCCCTCATCCCCAGTCCCACCATTTTCAGAAACACTTCAAGCAGGGAAAGAAGCCAAGAAAGCCGAGTCACGAAGGCAGAACAAACCCAGGAACCCCCCAGATTTTTAAGCATGACCGCAGATCAGCAGCCGATGGAGAGGCGGCTGTGGAAGTGCTGCCTTCCCTCCCTCCCTTCCCTTCCCACCCGGCACGCATGGAAGACAGGGCTGGGGAAAGCGGGAGCTCTGCTCCACACTGGCACGGCACGGGGGCAGCAGGACACAGCTCCTGCACACACGGGGCGCAGGCAGCAGCGGTGTTTACTGCGTGGTACTCCAAATGTTTACAGGGAGAGATGGAAGAAGCTGGATTCAGAGAGTGCTTTTTGCTGCCCCCAGGAGATTGTCTAAATGAATAAATCGAATCGTAATTCGGGCCATTGTCAGGGAGCGATGGACACCAAGCCAGGAAAGAAAGGGCAGCACTTTCTCACGGATGATAAACTCTGCAAAGAGTGAATATTGGCAGATTTTTTTTTTTTGCTGTAGTAATTCTTAGTAAAGACAGGAAAGAAATCCAAAGAAGGCCGAGGCAGCCGGCAAGTCCTCCAAGTCTGATAAATGGGGAGAGGGTGGAGATTCCAAACATAAGCCAAGAAAATACCCCAAATACTCCTTGAATTGCCAAGATCCACACAGGAAGGTTCTGCAAAAGCAGGTACAATGCAATGTCTACTCCACAGGAAGGAGAATGCCCTGCTGCTTCCAGGGCAAAACTCAAGAGGAGCCGGATACGCCGGCTCCAGTGGACAACCGGGACGAGGACGCTACGGCATTTCAGCTGAAGCTGATTTGTCTGTTACAACCGTATAGATCCCAACATTACTTTCCTGACAGAACTACCCAGAGGGGTGAGAATCTTCCCAAAGTCTTCCTTGATAGTCCTGCTCTGGGAAAACACGTTGACAAATGAAGACCCACCAAGTCCTCATGGCAAACACGCAGACTTAGGAGCAATTCCTCCACGCGTTTTAAGAGCAGCTGCCTGTTCCCAAATTTCCAACTAAGAGCTTCAAGTGTTTAGGAAAATACTGCTCTTACCATATCCTCATTTTCAGTGATCCTCTACACTGAGAGCTACAGGGAGCACTGAGCTGTCAGAAACACCTTCTCAACTTGAACAGAGACTTTTGTACATTTACGATGACAAAAGAAAATTCAAGTCCCCTTGAGAAGCACATCAGTTCTGTTTTAAGTAATTCCACCTCACTAGTAGGTTAATGCAGGCATTAACCAGTCCACGCCAGCTCTCGTTAAATCAGTGAGGCCTAAATTCTGGTTGTTAAAAAAAAAAAGAAAGAGAGGGGGAAAAAACCCCCCAAACACCACAACACAACCCCACCCCACAACCTCACGAGGAAACGGCAGCAGCAGCCCCCAAACCATTAAAAACTCTGGCTCAGAAAAACCACCACCAAGTTCAAGAATGGGAATGATGTTGCAAGAGAATAACGTGGGGACTGAGATGTCCTAGAAGGAACGAACGTTTGCTGGACAGATGCGATACACAACTCTGGGACCGAGCTGTCGCGTGGGTTGGGGGCACAGCCTGGATGCCAGGGCTGGGACAGGGTGTGCTGACCGCACCGACGCGCCGGGCCAGCACACCACGCCGTGCCACACTGAGGACCAGCCAGAGCTGCAGTCTGGGGGGTCACAGACAGAGCCTGGAGGCAGCCCAGCACTTCTGGGTGGCTGCTCCTAGAAGCAGAGAACTAAAGTCCTGCTGCAACACAGACGAAGCACCCACCAAGACAGCAAGGCACATTTATCTGCACTTGCCAGTGCACTGCTCAGGAACACGCCCCGGCTCCACTCAGACGTGTGACCCCTTCCAGGTTCGGGGGCTCTTCTTTTTCCTCCAACCGAGCGGTGGCCATATTCCGCAACTCGGGACTCTGGAAGCTGCTTCTCTGGGAAAACAGGTTTTTCATGTAGCTCACGACACGCTTTGAAACGGCATCTTGCAGATTTTGCACAAGGTCCCTCTGTTCTATAAAAGTGAAAAAATATGAAGTGCACTTAAAAGAAAGCACTGCTTTCTGAGGTCTTAGTTTGTACTCCGCGTGTCTGGCTAATTGCCTCGCTGCATAGTAGGCTTTCGTTAAGATTAATAGTATTTGGATGCCATTTGCTTTTTTTAGACAAAATAATGAGATCTTTGCTGCAAGCAGAAGTCTCAGGCTGATACAGAGACACCTGGCGCTGTGCCACACGAACGCCTTTGCTGATCCACGCTCCCTCTCAGCACGCAGCGTTCCGCGCCCGCAGCGGCCACGTGCACCGGAGCCCTCGAAACGACCGTGAACACAGAACTGCACGAGTCACCGCGGCCG
This sequence comes from Ceryle rudis, assembly GCA_033439905.1. Classification (NCBI taxonomy): domain Eukaryota; kingdom Metazoa; phylum Chordata; class Aves; order Coraciiformes; family Cerylidae; genus Ceryle; species Ceryle rudis. The sequence goes on from JAAGNO010007023.1 coordinate 11,393, forward strand.
AACGAGGCCGACGGAGGCGTCCCGTCCGGCCCCGCTTGAACCCTCTAAAGCTGGCTGTAACACGCCAGGAAATTCACTGTGAGGACTGCTGCCCGGCCGGATCACCTTGTCGAGTTACACAGCACGGACTTCCCTTTATTTTAGCGCAGAATTTATGCTGGACGCTTCGTCCCTGGGCTGGGTCAAGCAGTAACGCGCTGTAAGTCATCGCAGCAATTGAGTCCAGTGAAAAAGGTCTAGTTAAGCATTAATGAGAGTTTAGAGTGAACAGGAAGAGCGGCAGCTGGTCTCGGGTTTGACACGCTGCAGCTGGAGCCAGACGCGTGGAGGCAGAAGACCCCAGAAGTCAGGGAAAAGAGGCGCAAGAGGCTCGGCAGATGTTTGAAAAGAGTCCGCAGCCAAGGGAGAGGTCTGACAGGATTATGGTGACACGGTGGGGTGAAATCTGCTTAAAAACATTAAATACACAACAGGCATGTAGCAGGTTGATTAGGTATTGATTAGGTACCCCTTAGCTTTTGCTGCTTGCCACTTAACCTATGCGTTTTAAAACATGCCCATTAAAACGTGTTGGAATAACAACGTCACCGCGACAGCGCAGTTACGAGGAAGGAGCAATACAGAGGGTGTTGGGAGAAAAATCACCCCAAATTAAAAGCCTTCTCAAGCAAGGAGAGTGCAGCTCCTGCTCAGTGGGTATGTGAACAGCTCACGTAAGCCCTCGTCCCACCTCCTGACAGAACACTGAGACACATCCAAATTAGCACAGCAAGGGTTTTTTGGTCTGGCTGTTGGTCTGGGGTTTCCCTCCCCCAAGGCTCTTCTTTATTATCTAAGAAAGTGTGGATTACTCATCAGGATTTCCATTATATATAAACCCAGAGGACAACCCAACATTTACATTTTTTTAGCACAGATAATTTGTTAGGTAACTTCTAAAGAAGCCTACCCCTGGATGCCAGTGCTCAAGAAGAACTCCGAGCAGACGATGTGCATTTGCACGCCACCTTTACACTCGCTTCCCCTCCTGCCAGGCTGTTCCTCCTGGCCTTTTCACAAGCAGTTCAAAATTCCCCTTCTCCAACATAAAGCGTGCCTTGTTGTCACAGTTTAGGGTCAGGGTGGCCCCTCAGACCTAACAGACGCTCTCTGTTAACCCCCCTCCCTCCCCAAAGGGGAAGAGAAAGGGAATAAGGGAGAGAGACTGAGTGGTTAGAAAAGGAAACTGGAACAGCTTTAATGATGATAATAATATAGAATATGTGCAAATCTATACAAAACCAGTATCGAACCCAACCCCCCTGATGGCAATTACCTCACCGTCACCACTGATGTCGTAGAGCAGGCACCGGGGGTCCCAATACAGCGGGAGCTGTTGTACTGAAGAAACCCTACAGCCCTAGACCTAAAGGCAGTCTCGGTCAAAAGGCAGCAGCTGACAACATTCACCCCCAAATCACGAGAGAAAAGGACTGAAAACTAAACACATATTACCCATACACTCGCTTATTTACGCACAAATTCGGGTGAACACAAGTGACAGATGAGACACGTTTAGGGCCTGAAGAACCCAACCCCCTCTGAACTGGTTTGTACGGTTTCTGGATAAGGACACAGACACCACCTGGAAGAGGCCCGTGCCTGCTCGGGTGCCGCTGGGCGGCTGCCCTGACCCCCCCTCCCTGGCAGGGCAAACCTCTTTCCACACAGAGCGGGGTGTGGAAACACCTACGCACCACGTGCCGGCCGCGCCCGCACCTCCCGCCGCGGGAACGTGTCGCTGCCCGGGGACAGAACGCGCTCCGGCAGCTGGCAGAGCTCCGAGCAGCGCGGCGGGCGGCCTGGCCATGCCCAGAGGGGCTCTGAGCGGCCCCACGGCCAACCTGCCCTGCCACAAGTCGGGCAGCAGAGCAGGAAACATCCTCCAGTCCAGTGCAGCAGAACCCACCTCTAAAGCAGAGGGAAAACAAACGCCGGTGGTGGAGCCGCTTTCCTTACTTTGCGGCAGCGCTAAAACAACACGCCCGAGGGTTTTACGCAACACATCTGAAAGATGCAGCCCGGGATTCACAGCTTGAGTGACATATTTCCTAACAGAGCCCCAGTTCATTTTCATGCCTTAAATTTGTTCACATTCTTGCTCTTAAATCTGACAAGGCTTCCTTCTTTTACAGCACTGTTCATCACACTTCACCAGAGATGGTATTTCTGCTCTTGGCACAGTGACACGCTCTGTAACTTGTCTCCTCTTTGCTGAGGACAGCTTCAAGTTGCCCAACAGAAGAGTCAGCACCAGAGCCTTTCTAAAGCCACTGGAGATGCCTCCTCCTCCTCCTCCACCAGCCTTTGCAGCCTTTATGTCTCGCTCAGAATTGGCCCAAGCCACCGCCGTACAACATCAACGAATCCTGGCTGCGTTTGCGACAGATCCTGCCCACGACAGACGCTGGGGAGGTGCAAATGGTGTTCACGACGAGAATCAACACTTAGGGCACAAGCAAAGAGCTGCATTTTTCCTCTTCTCCAAGCATCTTAATGCTTCTAACTGCTAAGCAAGAGTAGTTAGACACAGGTTCTCTTCAGTAAAACGCAGGAAAACATTATATATTAAAATCAGATGACTTTTATTTGCTTTTATTTTTTCAGTATGATCTCATTTGCAGAGCTGATGTATTTATGAATGCCCAGAAGTACCTACAGAGTGAAGAAAGTCAACCCCCACGTCGTGCAAAGCGTCACGGCCGCTGCCTCGAGCCACACACCACGCCAGGACCGGATTCACCGCAGCGCTGGTTCGTCGTATCGTGGGGAATCGGCCTCTGTCCTCGTCCCGCCCCTCCACGGGCTGAGGGCCCGCAACACTGAGGTGCCCTTAAGTCACTTTTTGCTGGGTTAATCAGCAGCTCAGACTTAAAGACCTGAGCACAACGTTCTTTGTGCCTCTTGGGGATCTTCTCGCTCTGTCCGGGGTGCGGAGCAGGAGCCCCCTCCCCACTATCTAGTTCCCACGGCTGCCTCCTGCTCCTTGCATACTGACATTTTTGTTTCCTGGCTGAAAGACTAAAGCTTCATCTCCTGTTCCCTGCCTAAACCGCTGAAAAGAATATACTGCGACCCAAGAATTCCTGTCCGAGAGGGACGCAGCAGCCACAGAGGCCTGTCAGCAGCGACATGCAACAAAAGCCTGAGCAGTGGAAGCAGCACAGCAGTAAATGGCGTATTAACCCACCGAACTACATCGTACGTCAAGAAAATGTGCAGTGCCAGGAAGTCCAGAGCCCCTCAGGTGAGGCTGCACTTCAGCCCCCAGAGACGCGTTACCAGAGAGGGTTTACAAACTCCTGTGGGCACAGCTCTAACAGCTTATTACAGGGGTCTTGAAGCCGTGAATAATTAAAACCCACGAGCATCCAAGAACCTCCCCAGCTCTCAGCAGGATCTCAAGTCACGATTCTTCAGGTGCAGTCAACAGTGACAAAATTTCCCTTAAACTGGATCTTAAATACGGGATGTCCTTGCTATTTATATGTATATGCAGGCATACACACACCCCTGTTGGCATGGACACACGTACCCCAGACACACTGCGCACGCTGCGGCGCGTTCCTCGCGTCACCTGTACACACGCAGGCACAGGGGCTGTTTGGAGGGCACGGGAAAGAACTCGGCGCCGCTGCAAATCAAAACAAAAATCCCGAAGGCACACTCTCCTCTTTCTGCCTCTTCTCCCCCTTCAATTAAAACAATCCTCCCGCCACTTACTCCAAGCTTTCTCCTGTCAGTAATTATTTCGGATACCCATAAAGCTTCCACACAACTGGCCATTTTCACTCGGTTCTAGTCCCATCTATTTCCCCATCACCCTCTCCGGGCGTCTCCCCGCTCTTGCGGTTTTACACAGACCGACTCCCTGCATTTCTCCGACTTGCCTACCACGCACTCGGCAAGAGTGCAGGACTTCAAAGGACAACCTTCCCCTCGAAGTTCTGCAGACTCGGGAGCTGAAAGACAAAAATCCCTCCCCAGCTGATTGTACTCGGGAATTGTAACAGAGGCAGCAGTGGCCAAAAATAACACCAGCCAGAGAATTTTCCTGGCAAGTTAAATCCTCGGGCGAGATATGCAGACACCTTATCTGATCCTCATAGAAACACCAGTTCTTGTTTCTATGCCTGGCTGAAAATGGATTTTTTCCTGACTCCTCCGATGACGAAAGTCCAGGCTGACCTCTGAGCCAGCCCAGGACGTGGGAGGTCACAGAGCAGCTGCAGTGTCGAGCCCACAACTTCTGACTAAGATGAAGCACCGTTTGAAAAGAAATTCAGTGTTCAGCTGTTGAACGACAGAACCCACCCCACCTTTCAGCAAGCTAACCTGAGCAATATTTACCCTTACAAGTACACGCCTTGTTAGAGGCTGCTCAGCACCATCTTTTTGCTCTGCGGCCGATTGCCAGAATTGGAGGAGTTCTGCCTTCTCCTTCTAAGCACTTCCAGACTACAATCAAATTACCACAATCCCCCACCCAATAAAGTAATCCCAATTACTACACTTCCGATTTTTTTCAGTTGCTACCCTAAAAGCACAGGCTGTCCCTAAGTTAGGATCTTCAGGCTCTGGTGCAGCTCTCGCCCCTCGAGCCCCAGCCCTTCGCACCGCGCTGTCTGTCCCAGTGTCAGTCTGTCCCGAGGCCGAAGTGCGATTCCCTGCCCGCAGCCGCCTGGCTCAGCATATCGTTCCTTCATTAAACAGCTTTTCTGCCAGGGATGACAAAAGCTCCACGTCGCAGGGCTCTGACACTGCAAAGCACTTTGAGTATTAGCCCACTAGACATAAATACACCGAGTTTATGTACGCTCTGAGAATCCGCTGCCTTTCCAGGGCGATAGTATTAATAGGATTAGTAAACAAACAACAGTAGCTCTTTAGACCACAAAAGCTGCTTTTCAGAAGGTGTGGATTAGCGACTTTCATTGCTGTCACAGTGAAAGACTTTGCTTTGTGAGTAAATAAAATATGAAAAATATCCGGAGATTTCCAAATGAGACATTTCCATATCTCACAATAAAGCCCCGAGTCCTGCTGTCAGAACCCCCCGCCCCAGTTAGCAGCCTCGGCTAGACCAGGATAGCAAAGTGAATGTCCATCTTCTACCTAAAAATGCCATCGTGTGTCAGTCGGGAAACTTACTTCACAAGAGAAAAAAACCCAAACTTACAGTCAACAGTCACAAAGGGTCTGGAAAAGATACCTTGAGAGCGCAAAGCACGCTGTGAGAAGGTATGTAAAATTAGATTGGTTTAGGTTATTTTCTCGTTTCCGTCTTTGCTTGAGTAAATGTTTTGGGTTTTAATACATTCTTAATTGATACAAGAATTTCAGATCCTTCTATTAAAAAGCTGATTAGCACTACAAAGACAAATCGCTGCTTATCATCGATGTTGCTGTGAGAACATCAAAGACTCCAACGAAACTGATAAGCAGACAGGGGCTGCCATATCCGTGACCAACATCTCCCAGTATTTATTAACCCTCTACAGCTCGAGAACAACGGGGCGCTTTCATCAGGCAATATCCCTCAGCTGAGACTGGAGATTTGACACGAGCATGAATCGTGCTTTTGTGCGAACTACTAAAGAGCAGCATTTCCTGCAACTCCTCTAGACTCCTACGGTAATAAAGCCACCTTGTTTTGGCAGAAAGACAAAGACACCAACCTAAACAGATAAGAAGATCATTCTTTAGTTCCCAGCGCACTGGAGGATGTGTTTACACTTAGCAGTGGGCAGGCAGCCTGTCCTGTTGCCATCAGTGGTACTATGGCTACCAACAAAGTAGCTCAGCCCGTGAGCCGCTTAATTTTCAGGATTACATTTCAGCCAGAATTACAATTTGCAACGGGACAAGGGGTGATGGTTTTAAACTGAAAGAGGGAAGATTTAGATTGGAGAGAAGGAAGAAATCCTTCACCGTGAGCGTGGTGAGGCACTGGAACAGGCTGCCCAGAGAAGCTGCGGGTGCCCCATCCCTGCCAGTGTCCAAGGCCAGGGTGGACGGGGCTCGGAGCACCCTGGGCTAGCGGGAGGTGTCCCTGCCCCTGGCAGGGGGGTTGGAACGAGATGATCTTTAAGGTCCCTTCCAAGCCAAACCAGTCTGTGATTCTACAGTGTTTTCCAAATCAAACCCCAACACAATTGTCACAACACTGCAGCTTAGTGCATTATAACCTTTAATTTAATGTTGTCATTATGAATTTCTTACTTTCAGTCTCAAACTGATGCAAATTTATGGATCATTCTGGGCTTTTTAAAACACTGCTGTGCAGCACTTTGCTAACTGTTTACTGCCTTTGTGAAAAAGGTAAACAGCAACATGTCCTTCATTCGGATAGATGCTTTATCTACACACAAATTCGTTTCCATGAGACAGGCGTCCCTCTTTCAGCAAGGAGAAAAAACAACTTGACCCGAGACTTCCACTAGTGTTCAGCAACTAAATCAGGTGCCAGACAGGATTTAGTTTTATCTTTCACATTCACGTCTGAAAGTGCCTTTTAATGACTCAGTCAAAAACAGACGCTATGCTTGAAGGAATCCAAGCTAAACAAGCTAACAGAATTATTAGCTATCCGCTCAAATTCTGGATGTGGAATCATCACTTGTTTGGCTGATGTGGAAAAGCAACATGTTCACAGTCACAAGACTCTGAGAAACTCTGGTATAAACACACGGGTTAAAGACAACCCTCTCAATGGCATTCGGCTCAGAAGGATGCTGCCTAGCTGTCAGAGGGTCAGCTTTGTCGAGGCAGTAAACAGAGACGTGACTGCCCCAGCAGTCTCCTTCCAGAAGATTTTTGTCCTCTACAGCAACTGTCCCACCCGGCAACAGCTGCTCCCAGTCACCAGCAGCACCGAGGCAGCCCCTTAATGTGCCGCCGAGGGGCAGCTTGACAGATGGCAGAGTGACACGCGCCCCCCGCCGTTAATTACACCCCCACACTCGTCCCCAGAGCCGGTGCTGGAAGAAAGAACTTCCTCCGAGAGCGCGCGCTTCAGACGCAGGCTGCCTGCTGCAGCCGACCTGCAGCGGGGGCTGGAAACACGAGTCATCGCGTCAGGTCTCTCTGAATCAGCCCCATTTACGCTTCACCACAGAAGCTGTAGGTAAAGGGGCTGTTAACGGATGGATACCAGAAGAACTTGTTTCAACTGCACCCCCTTACCAGGTAGGAGCTGGGAAGACAGATGAGGGGCACCCAACCATAAGGAAAAGAACAACGGAAATCAACGAATTAAACCGAAACCCAGCTAATTATGGCAAAGGGAGGTTCGTTTCCTGGAAATGGGGATTTCACTGAAAGACGGGGTAAGCCTGAAGAGCCTTTGTTGGGCGAGCCCATTTTTCTTTACAAAGTATGGAGTTCTCACCAAACATCAGAACAGATCTGCCTTCCCCAGACTTTCTACACCGCTTTCCTGCTCCTGTTTTACTCCAAACGTAAAGCTAACGGCCACAATCACCTCCCCCGAGGGAGGCACGCAGATCAGGAGTCAAGCAGGAGCATTTGGCGAGAGCACTGGCTCACCAGCGCCGCTGTAGTCAGTACTCACTTCTAGCTTCTTCTCCTTCTCCGTGAGCACATCCTTCTGGTTCTGGGTGTACTCGATCAGCATGCGTGCCAGCTGGCGCCGGTCCTCCAGCTCCGCTGCCAGCCGCCCGTTGTACTCCGCTAGCAGCAGGCACGCTTCGTCCACCGTCTTCGAGAGACGCTCAGCCGCCTCTTTGTCTGCGTGCAAAAGCATTGGGTAAATTAGAGGACAAAGTTTCAAACTTTCTTTAATGGAAGGGCTACAATTCACCACCCGTGTGCACAATCCCATCTCATTCAGAAATACACTTCTGGCTTAACAGGAAGCTAAAGAGTTCTTACTGCGGGGGATAGCAAGAGAAACGGGCAGGACTAACAACCCAAGAACAGTGATTTTGAGACACTGACATGACTGACTGCATTTTAGCTTGCAGAGACGGGCAGGGGGGCTATAAATCTTTGAAGTTAGCCTCCACAAACAGGTTAATTAAACTAAAACATTAGGCTGCACTTCCGTTTAAACAAATCAGGTGTTGATGGTCTCCAAAGCCCTGGTCCAAGCGGCAGCAGCTCTGCCCGTTTCCTCTTTATTCTACCCCCAAGGATTGCTACCTATTCGTTACCCGAGAGCTACAAAACGTGACACAAAAACAGGATTTCACCACACGTTGTGATCATTTAAAGAAAAAACCCCAACACTTTGATTTCCAAGTTATTCTCTAGACCCACGTTCATCCACTTTCCTGTTTCATACCTGTAATTTTCTCCAGTAATGAAACATCTTGAACTTCCTGAGGCAGGGAGGCAATTTTTTGCCGCACTGTTGCATCTCCTGATGCTGCATTTTCCAGGTCTTGGAGGGCTTTGATCAAATCCTCGGTCTACGAGGCAAGTTGGCCAGTGTTAAAGCAGGGAATACTTACGCCAGTTCCCACGGCTATGACATCGGAGGTCACCCACCTTCCAGAGCAACCACTGGGGGAATATTTTCTCCAAGTAATTTTTAAGCAGCTGCTTCCTCACACAGGCAGCATTCACTAAGTTTACCATACGGCAGTGTTTAGGAATTTAGGCATTAACTGCGGTGGAAGCACCTTTCTCAGGACTCTGCAGTGGAGAACTTCTCGTTCCAATTAAGAGAAGTGATCACTTGAGACAAAGCTGAAGAGTACCTGACCACACTGTCTGAGGAGCAGCCATCAGCCCGCTGTGCTCCACCAGGCTGGGACTGTATCTTTTAGCTTAGCACCCCTGACACTCTCGTAGGCTGGCCAGGTACCTGCCCCTTTTTGTTCCGTTCCAAAGGTGCATTCCGACAGAGCAAAAATAAAACCAAACCCAAATCAAAGCCAAACTCACGCTAGGTCAAAGCGAACCGTGCCAGATTTCCATCGCTGTATGATGTAGAATTTTGTAACTGGTTACCTGCCATAGATTTTGGTGACAGAGAAACTACCCCTGCTAAAGCAGCCCTTCTATTGTCCCGATTCTGCGAAGCCGCTGCTGCCCTCGCTCGGCTCCGCTGGCTCTTCGGGAGCCCACAGCAACCTGAAATTAAACTGGACTCCACGGTCCCCGCCCAACTCCACCTCTCAGCTGGTTTTAGCGCACCAAAGAAAAAAGCATTTAAACGTGAGATTAAATGAACACCCTCAAAACTAATCTCCGCTCAGAAAGGACGAGGACAGCCCTAGGAGGGCCTCCCTGACACACCACATTTCCTCCCTGCCCGAGAGCAAGGAGAGAGACTTCAGAGAAGAAGCTGTTTCCTTGTTTTAAAAAACACCGATGTTTTAATGGGACATTTTTGAAACTGGAGCACTCGCCCTGTAAACAAAACCACTGATGTTGAAACTACATTTCAATAGTTTGGGAACTAATAAAAACACTAAAAAAAAAAATTTTTTTTTTTTTAATCCGAAAAATAAATGAGTCCATTACCTAATGTTTGTTAGTTCTTTGCAAACTGCTAAAGATTTCCAACAGTAACAGAGCCAACGCTTATCATCAAGAGAAACCATAAGCTGAAAGGCATCTGGAGGTAAAAACAACAAAAATTTCTCACTTATTTCCTTGACAACTGTTACTTTTTTTTTTTCCTTCGGTGTTTACAGTCTACCAGATGGAGAGTGCATTTTTTACTCCTTTCAAACAGACAATGTTTTAACATATGTTCACTCTGCAGCCTCAAACGGAACGATCCTCTATTTCATTCCTACTCCTTCCCACCGCTAATGTGTCGGCCTCAAAATAAAGTCTTCAGAGCTGGTTTTCCCAACCAAGCCTGCACTGGTCTATCAAAGGTTGGGCTTTTTAACAGCTCATGGTCAGCGATGTCCTACAAAAAATAATTCAGTTTTAACTGTGTTACGACTTGGGGTTTGAGAGATTTACACGCTGCTCTTAGAAAGGATTTAAATTGTGGTCTGTTCTAGTGGCCCTTTGAGATTCTCTGCTGGCAGCACTACTCACTCAGAGCTTGGTTTAGAGTACCTGAAATCACGTGGAAGGGGGAGGGTATTTCAGCGGGGAATCTCACGCGGGGCTTCTCAGCGCCCAGCGGCATTTCCCCGTTGAAGGCGTTTTACTTGTTGCCAGCTCCACCTTGTGGCCGCCCCACGCGGGGAGGGGGCTGCCCCACGCGGGGAGGGGGCTGCCCCACGCGGGGAGGGGAGGGGCGTCCATCAGAACCTGTCCCACTCTCAACGCCCCCCACATACCAGCAGTGGCCCAGCGCTGGGGTCTTGGGGTGAGTAGCTCCCAGGATAATCATCATCTTCCTCCTCTTGTATCTGCTGAAACGTCCGCTTTAGCGACTTCTTCTCCTCTGCAACTAAAGACACGCATAAACAACTCATTTGGATGCCAGATCTGCCCACCTTAACCACCTCTCCTTCAAAACAACGGTACCAGATGCTCTGATGATTGAGCTCTCTAAAGAGAAGGACGACTACAGTTGGATTCTAACATTGGCATCGTATTCCAAACGCTCAAATGCAAAGCGGCAATAAAAGGACGACTTTGCCCCCCACGTCTCTCTGTACAAGGACACCAGGACACGCTCTTCCACCAGTGGTGTGTGCTGCACGCATACTCGTGCCACCTACGCTGCAAGACAAGTAAACGTCCCGGCCGTCGATAAACGGCAGGTCTTCAACCGCGCTCCGATCCTCTGGTTAACACCATGCACGCGGGTGAGGATTTCTGCCAGAAGTGAAAGGCTGATGTTAAAAATAAATACAGACGGAAGAATTTCAGGTTCTCTTTTTGCACTGTGGTCCCACAATCGACTGCTGGTTAATCAACTAACCACGCTTCCATCAAAATAAAGACTTCGGGCCAGCTCCGCAAAACCAGGACTCTAAGATGTGACGGCAACAACAGCGACGGGCAGAGCGTGAACCTGTCTCCAGGCACGTAACCTACAACCCCTCAGAAATAAGGATTTCATAAAGCAAGATGGGGTGGCTAAACGAACCCTAGCGCAGCACACCGCACCACAGCTCGGAAGGGAGGGGACAGCTCATTTAGCGAGTCAGAAGCCTCTGATGCAGTCACACAACCTTCAGAGGACAGCTCATTCTTCAGGCTTGCCACCAACACGAATAAGAGCCGGGGTAATTGGTAAGAAAGGTTCGGGCAGTCTTGAGAACATCTCAGTCGAGTCTTGCCAAGACAATCATCGAGCTCAAGGACAAGAGTCTGTATCTACTTTGATTCACGGGAAAATCCAAGATCGCTCCATTTAAAATTGAATCTGTCTGCAGAGCTCTAAGGAGGAAGCAAGCAGAAAGGGCTGTCCTTAAATGCAGAATTTCACGTGCCTTGGCAGAGGGACGTGTGAAAAAACTTCATTTTAACAGAGAAAAAAGTGGAGGTGCTGTACACCCTGCTCATGCGGGGAGGGAGCTGAACGACCTTCGTGAGGGAGACACGAACGCATCTCTGTTAGGGAACAGATTGACTCCGTGGAAGGCAAAGCAGCACAGAGAACACAATTACCCTGCAACAGATGAATCTCTGATGTATGTTAGAGCAAAGCCGTCCAGGCTAGAAAAAGGTGCGGTCTGAGCATCGTACGCGTACGAGCGAGACAAGAGCGCACTGGATAATCTGACTGACAAGCAAGTAAGGTACCAGATCAGCAAAGAAAGGGCTGCTGTCCACTGAGGGCTGCAAGACCCGCGAGCCGAGTTGAACAGTAGGCGTTCAGATGACAGGAGGGCCAAAGAGAGCAGTTAAAGTTGCACAGCCCAGTACAGCGTGCCGTCGATAGGCTGCCTGCGTGTGCTTATCACAAAGTCATTAGCAGCGGCGGATACAGGCGAGATAACCGAGAGAAGAACGCGTGACCACAGCGCGCACACGAGCGAAAACAACGACGAACTGGGATCCAAACTGCTGAGGAGCTCGTCCTGCTGCGTTGCCAGCTGGCCCAGCACGAGGCACGGCACGTTACGCCCGCTCACGAACACTGAGCGTTCAGAATTCAGCACATTTTCTGTCTGAACACGACCAAGTGAGGTTGACTGGAAACAGTGCGAAGAAGGGAGGTGCACGAGCATCTGCAGCCCTAAGCACCGGTCGCCAGCTGGCCTACCTGGAGAGAGGCCACTTCCCAGGCACAGGAGTGGCAGCTGAGGGGACAAAGTAGCCCGTGGACCAAGGAGCACAGACAAGGCAGTTGGCTTTGAAGCAGCATTTCGGGCATGAGCAGCATGACATAAATGTGGCCGGTCGCACTTTTCCTTGGCATCGGTAAACGGGGGCAGCAAAAGACCTTGGGAACACCATCCCCATTTCATCAAAACACAAAAAAACCCCCACACTTATTTTCAAAAACTGGACCCCCCGTGAGAGAACGGGAAGCAAGGCACAACCTGTAACACCCCCTGCCCGCTCTCCTCACCGCTGTTTTTCTCCACAGTCTGACTGCGCCAGAATTTGCACCGTAACCGCAACCAGAGCGGTTCCGTGTCACCGCCTGACACTCCTACACCAGAGCACGCTCCAGGACTTCTTTCAACTACTTCTTACAAAGACAATGAAAAGGAAACACGTCAGCCGTGCGAGTTATATGTCTACAGGATTTCACATCAAACCTCTACAGACCTAATTTTCCCAGGCTTTAAGATAAAGGGGTGATTCTTCTTTTCCCTATTGCTTGTAAAACATTCTAATGTAAATGAAATTCAGCAGCTAGCAAACGCAAGCTTAATGCATTTAGAGTTAAAACAATATAAGGTATCAATATTCAAAAGCTCATTTCCACGTCTGTGCGTATTTCCTCGTGGAACTCAAAAGACTGAACTGTGGCAGTGACCTGCACCACCGAGGAGCTCAAAGTGAGGGAACAAAACGCCCCGAAAGGGCCGCCCATGCTCCTTCCCCTCTGCCTGCCTGCAGGGAAAGCTTCACCACTTGTGCAACCAGCTCTGTTCCGCGGCAGGGGCTCGGCACCGGCCGCCGACGGAATCGCTGCACATTTACCCAAGGCCTGGCTACTAATGCAACGAGAAATAAGCTGCACTGCAACACACACCGACACGCTCTGCAGACGTCTTTCCCCACTGGCACGGCACTCTGCTCTATTTTGGCAAGCTCTGCAGCTCTACGTGGTGCTCTGCGGCCCAGGCAGAGCCGTGCTGCTCAGAAAGCACCTGCCAGCCCTGGAATTTAACCACCTGCACGGACTTGTTGCTGTGCCTTAGGCTGGAGAAAAGAATTCTCGTGATCACAGCACCAGGCACTCTTCAGGAGCTTCGCAGTTTTAACGGCACAGCCTCGTACCATCCACAGACCCGACAGCAGCTGTTTCTCAGCTGTGCCTGCCTCGGGCGTACACAAACCCGGGAAGTCGGAACGGGTTTGGGGGAGCAGCACGCTCTGGTTTTCCAGGTTTACTATAAACATTATACCTGTAAAACACAACGTACTCTTCCCCATCTTGCTTATATTCACCTGTCTGAAACCAGACCAGAGTAACTACAACAACATCTTCTGCAATGCAGGCAACCAAAAAACCAACCAGAAACCGGACAAACGTCAACTTCTCTTAGAAAACCACAAAATCGCCGTGGGAAATGAGCTCTTGCCATTAAGAAGCTAATCTGAAAACAAATCAGAGCAAGGAGAAAACCTCGGAACTCGAGAGTTTTTCAAATTTCTTCTTAGTTTAAAAAAAAAAAACAAACCTCATTTACTTTTTTACATGAACGGACAAGAATATTGGATATTCCCACGCCTGCAAAGGCCGGGAGAGCTCTCCCGGATGACAGACGTACTGCATTAGTATCTCCAGTGACCCAGGCCAAACCAACGCTTCTCGCCGAGTGAAGATGTGCACTCGGCAGTTCTTAAAACCTTTGTATTTCTTCAGCCTGCTGCCCACAGACAAAGGTCTGCTACGTTTGGGAAGGGTTTCATTTTGTATAAGCATTTTTCAGTTGAGAAGGTCACAGAAGCAGGACTGACCAGCCAAAGGGAGGAGGACGCCGAGCAACAGTCGGTTGCCATCTCAGGGGGAAATCACAGCTGCGTTTCTTGGAGACGTGGTATCATTTTGTCCGGATTAAAAGTTCCGCACTTGTGTAACACTTACCCAGGTACCTTAAACGAAGAGTTTCTAATCCCCAGTTCGTCAGTTCAGCGAGAATTCAGGCACGTAAATTCTGTCCTTTTGTGACAAACAGGTGTCTCACCGCATGGCGCCCAGACAGCGGAACGACCCCAGCGTGAGCTGTTTCGCGTGGAGACCACACGCCTCCCACCACCCAGAGCGGAGGCCCCCTCTGTCCTGACGCGGGGCAGACAACCCCTCCGGGCAGGCCGGTCGCTCTCCCAGCGTTTGGGAAAGTCCAGCGACACCTTCCACCGGCACACCGCAGCCACGGGGGGCTGGGAGGCCTCTGCGCTGCTCAAGCGCCGCCCAGTAACTCTGCCTGAAGCAGCACGTGAAAAGCCACAGAACGACAGCCGCAGATGTGCCTTCACATGCACGTCTCATACTAACGCTCACGTCTTCGTATTAATTCTGTGTTAATTACCAACTCCAGTAGCTTGTTCTCACCACCTACACACGACACAAGAGCCCTTTGCTAATGACTAAGCCAACTCTCAAAGCACCGCACCTCTGCGGGGGACAGAGCAAAACCTGGCCAGAGCAGCAACCCGATCTCTGCTCACGTGAAGACACTCACGCTCCTTTTAGCTGCCAAGTGGAGAAATATTCCCTTTGCCAGGACACTCTTGATTTTCAGTGACCCAGGATTTTCAGCATCCTGGGGCTCCCCTTTCGTTCAGAGCCCCGCAGACGCTGTGGCAGGAGGCGGTTACGTGCCGAGGCCGTGTAAAGGCACGGCCAACGCAAGTAGCTGACAGTTCCTCACATCTGCCTCGTGCAGTAATAACGTTACAAGCGCCAGGACCTAACCACGTTAAGTGATGCGAGTCATTGTTTTCCTCAAGTGATATCAGCTGGTGGAAGAAAAGAGACTAGACAAGCTTCTGGGCACATATTGCAGCCTTTAATTATTAAGAAGTCCCCACTGAATCATAATAAAATATAGTAGCTATGCAAGATAAACCCATTCCTACGAGAAAGAAAGCACTGACGATACTGAATAACCCAGCTGCCCACGCTCAGAGGTGCGGCGCGGGACGATTTCAACTCTCGGGGTGGATGCGACGGGTGCCTGCACTCTGCTGCCCTGTCTCCACATCAAACGGCAGCCCTGCGGCGCTCCGTCGGCACCGCCAGCGGCCCCCGCCGCCAGCCACCAGCACAGGGCAACACCCGCAAACTGGAACTGCGGGTTTAGCCAAAGCTGGGCTTCCCGCACGACAACCCTCGAGAGTCTCCACGACCAGCTCTGGCAACGACTCGACCGCAGGAGCCCAGAGCTCGGCTCCTCACAGCGCTCCCAGTGAGGCACCCACCAGTTTGGAACACAAAGCAAAGCCCGCGGCAGAGGCCGTACTGCACCTACCTTTAGTCTGGGGGCTGTTGGTGTCTTCCATGGAAAGCTTCAGTTGCTGTATGAACTCGCTGCCGTACACGCTCCTCTCTTGCCAGATGTTAAGCAATCGCTCCAAGGGCTTTTTGCAGCCCTCATCTGCTTCTCTGCTCAAGGATTAGAAAATAATTATAGTTCAGCAGAAAGACATCTCTAGTGCTTTAAGAGAGCATCTTCCCAACCAGCAGCTGCCTCCATGGCAATACCTGCATGCTTGGAGAGAACCCTTCCCGTGCTGTTGGGGACGAACTGTGCAAAACGCACTCGTGGCCAATTTTCCCCTTTTACTGGAACCAGAGATCACCTGCAAGTGGCCCAGACTCCCACCCCAGAGCAAGGGCAGGAAAAACCCAGACGGAAGAAACCTGCTGTTTTTCAGAGTCGGCAAGAAGAGTTATAAAACACCCCCGAGTCGACACGTTTACAATTCAGAGTATTAACTTTAACTAGTTGTTTCAGTCAGTAAGATCCCAATTAAAAAGCAGGTTGTTTGGATCATTAGGCACTTAAACGCACTCATAGAGCGTGCTGCAAGTTAGACAGTCAGCACGGCATCCCGCCAGCACAGGGAACGGTACGGCCTTGAGAGCGCAGCAATTGTTAGGCTACTTGGAGAAAATCTTAACTAAGTGACGGGATTTTTGACAGGATGGTAGGTAGCTGCACCACTTCCTCCCTTTTAGCTATAAAATTCTTCCTTCCTCGAGCAAGGAGGCTCACGATGAGACAACTGCTGAAACAAGACGGAAAGGAACCGCGTTCGCACCAGGAGCCTGACGAGAATCCAGCGACCCCAAATATCAGCTCTTTTGAAGAGCTCTGACAACGGGGACGAGCCGCTCGTTACGTGGCTTGAATAGACACACGCAGCTACCCAGGGACAGATCCACCAGATCTTTGGGTGACAATTAAAACGAGGTCTACAGGAGCTGCACGCGGAGAGCAAACTTGCAAAGCCGCGAGGGGCTGATTCGCACGCAGACAAGTTTGCCCCAAAAGAAATATTAGAGTTCCGGGAGAGAAAGCGGTCAGAACCCAACCAGAGAGCGGGCACCAGCATCCCCGAGACTGAAAAACACCCCAACGCCATCAGAACGCGACAAGAAGAATGCAAACCTCTAGAGAGGAAAGTTGAAGAAATACACAACACAGCAACATACCTGGCAACGTGAGAGAAAGCATCCACAAGAACGGATTCAAACTCCCTGGTAAATTCAGGTCCTTTCCTCTTACTGTTCTGGATGACATCGTTTGCTAAATATAGGAAAGTAAGTTTCCTGCTCGATTTCGCTGGGAAAGGAGAAGAAAAAAAAGGAGGGAGAGGAAGAAGAAAAAAAAAAAAAAGAGTTTGCATTTATTTCTCACGTCTTCCACCTGGAATCATTAACATGATTTCCGAAGTTGCTTACAGCTTTTCAGCCTAAAAACAAAGTTAAAAATATTTCCGTGTTATCGAGGCACATCAGAGGCCTTCAAGTCAAGTAGCTCCTGATCGCTTTACTTCTGCTCAGCTTGTTTCCTACTTTATAAAACAAACATGAGCTTAACGCTTTTTGTGCGGCGACACCTCGACTCTGAAGACAGATGCAGTAGAAGTTCATTTTTGTGACATGGCTAAAGTCTACTAGTACGTTAATATAACCATAGACTAACTTTTTCATTAACTAACTTCAGGGGGGGGAAAAAAAAAAGTCGTTACAGAACCACTTAGAACAGAAAGCAACTGGAAGAGGAAGCTGTCGCGGAGGCTCGAATACGTTCCACACAACGCCGCACCGAAACAACGTTAAAGTTCCCCCACGTACCATCATTTCTGCCATCCCGACACCGCCAGTTTCCATTTAACTGCAGGCAGAAAGGGGGCAGATGTGGGTTTTCAGAATGCACCGGTCGGAAATAGGCACCAGGCGGGGAAGAAACAGTGCTTATTTCCACAGCAGGCCAAATTCAGACCTTTCAAAGATTCACACTTCACGTGCTACACACGGCAACTCCAGCGATCGGATGAAAGATACCCCAGCCAGGGCTTCACCAGCATCACCTGCTGCAAGGGGCCAACGCTGCCGGCCGCCCAGGAGCGAAGAGGTGACGCTGGCTGGTTTCAGAGCCGCCCCTGGGGACAGGGCACCGATGCCAGCCTGGCAGCCTGCCTGACCTCATTAGGAAGCAATTAGAGAAGCTACCAGCAGTTAATTTAACTAAAGTTAATCTGCAAAGGGAAAAAAAAAACCAAAACAGAAAAGGACAAAGTACTTCTGGAAGGCGCTACCAAGCCATTCATACAGGTCTCTACGACCCCTTCTACTTCGCTTATCTCCCGGGCTGCCAGCGCGGCTCTGTAACGGGGAAGTACTGGGGCTCCAAACCCGACACTTAAATGCGCAATCTACGAGCTGAACGGGCGGCAAAGCCCCTCACAGCGCTCCCGAGCGCAGCCAGGGCACGTATCTGGTACCTCCTCGCTTCACAGCCCAGCTCCCGGTCCCGGTAAGCAGCGCGGCCGAGCGCCCGCCCTCCTCGCTGGTTTAACCAGCGCCTCCGGGCCCCGCCCGGCCCCCTCAGCAGCGCGCACAGAACGCGCAGCCCCGGGCCCGACAGACGCCCCCCGCCGCGGGAGAAGGGCGCCCGGGTCCCGCTCGGCTCGGCCTCCCGCCTCTCCCGGCTTCCAAACTTCTCCCCGCGCCGCTCAGAGACCGGCCCCGGCCGCGGCCCCACTCCCGGGCCGCTCCGCGGGCGGCCCCCCGGGGACTCCCCCCCGGCCCCGGGCACTCCCGACCTCTCGCCCTCATGGCCACAGCTCCTCCGGGGGCCGGGAAACCCCTCCAGGGCTCCTAGGTACACCCCCCCTGCCCTGGGCAGCCTGACACAGCCCTCAAGACTTTGTCG
>JAAGNO010007026.1:1259-11356 GCA_033439905.1 Ceryle rudis
ACCGGCCGCCCGCTGTCGGGAGGGACGCCTCCAGCAAAGGCGAGGGGAGCGCGGCGGCGGCGGCACCGGCCGCTCCGCCGGGGGCAAAGGGCGGCTCCCGCGTGGACCCCTAACAGAGGCGGAACCGGGTTAAAGACGCGAGCCGGTTGGGGCGATGGATGCGATCGCTTTGGAAGACGATAAAAGCGCTCTGACGGACGCAGCCCGGCGCGGCTCGAGCCGCCGAGCGCCGCGAGCCAGCGGGGACCCGGCGGGCGTTGCCAGAGCGCCGTTTAGAACGGATCCCCGCTGCGGGTTCTCCTCCCGCGTCCCACCGGAGGCGGCCGGTCTTACCTTGCCCGGCCCTCAGTTCTCCCTGGGGTCTCACCCGCAGCTCCAGGAGGCAGAGCCCGGGAGTAACCGCGCCGGAGGGCGAGGGGACACGGGGGACGCGCGCGGTATCCTGCCCGGCTCACACCTGCGGCCGCTGCGCCCGGCCCGCTGCGGTTTGGAAGTGCCAAGACGTGGGGCTGGCCGTGTATTTCACCTTAGCGACAAACCCACACGGAGTTTTTATATCCAGGGGAGGAAAACCAAGCGAACGAACAAAAAGCCACACGGTCGTTTGCATCCGTACCAGGGCCATAACCCCTCAGCACCCCCGAAATATTCATTTGCCAAAGGTGAATTATGAAGTTATAGCGTTTCGTAATTCGGGACACGCTCAAATAAGGAGGAAAAAGAGCTACAAGGGCTGAAATAAAAATTAAAGGGGAAAAAAAAAGAAATAAAAAAGCGCATTTATTCCATTTTTGACAGCTTAACGAATGCTTTACTCTTTTGCATTGATTTCTCTGTGTGCGCGTTGAGCGTGTGCACGTGTGCCTGGGAAGGATTTCTCAGGGGGTTTGCTGTAAACAGGGAAAGCTAAATCCTCTGCCAAAGCTTCCTCGTCTACCTTTAAATAACCTCCACGTGGAAATATTTCGGGAGAGAATTTATTACACAAAAAATGTATGTAATGCAAAAAAAATAAGGAACAGCTACTTAGATCCCAGCAAGTATACTGGGAAGCTGCAGAGCAAATACCTTGCTGTGGCAGAACAGCCACAGCAGCGGTACACGTTAATTCCTCCTTTCGGAAAACAGCAGCAAATTCAAAGAGCAGGGCCAAGAAAGCCCGAAAATCTTAAACTCGGGACTGATTCCAGAACACGGATTTTCCTGCCACGCCTACAGGCTCGTCTTGAAAGGCAAAATACGGTAAGAAGAAAGCCTGCAAGCACCTAGAGATCGAAAAATAACGCGTCTTAAAAAGAACTGTGCCCCTTAGAATTGCTCAAGACTTTCAGTTGAGATACTCTGGCCAGCTGGATCTCTGCTTTCATGGTTCTCCTAGTTCTTAACATAAGGAACATATATAATTTAAATGGAGATTAATTCTCCCGTTTATAAGCCCTCTAAAATCATTCTGCCTCTGATGCTGAGCTCTCAGCCCAGCCTCTCCAGAGTGCCTCTTCTCCAGTTCTCCCTCAGCTACCTAAGTGGAAGTGACAGATCACTGCTCAGATAGCAGCCGCGTTCTTCCCCCAAAATGTTGCCTTTTTGCTATTCAGGAGGATCCTAATACCAACAAATGCTAAATGAAGTCTGACATGTACCCCTAAGAAACAAACTTGTAAGTTGTGGCTTCAAAGCAAACCTTGAATAAATAGGACACATTGTGTACACCCAGGCTAACATCCAACATATGCTTTGGTTTCCTGACGCTGAGACAGAGCAAGAATAGCCTCTGGTGAAGTCTGTGATTTGCTAGTGCTGGTACTTCCAACATTTAGAATGTACCGGGGTTTTTTCTTGATTTTTTTTTTTTTTTTCTTTTTTTTTTCCCCTGGATAAACAATTTTTACAATGTAATTAAGACGACCACAGCAACATTTCAGAACACGACGTCTTCATGAATAATGGATTCTTTGATGTGCCACTGGTTTGAGCCACAATTACCGACCCAAACAAAGAGCGGTCCTGATCCTTCCTCTGCAGCAGAGCGGTGCCACCAGCGAGGCGCAACCGGGCGGGCGGCTTCAGCAAATAAGAGAGTGACCTACGTGATGAAGGCTTTTAATTCTCCCCTGTGCTGGGGGCGACCAACGCGCCCAACGGCGAGACGCTGCGGCGGGTGCCGTTCACCACGGCAGATGCAGAGCAAGTGTGATAGGGACAGGGAGAGAGAAAAGCCAGAAAACAAGGGAAAACTACACTGACCCGCACACGCAGCGTCAGTTAAGATGCTCCATTGTTGAAAGGCAATTTATTGAGTCGTTATTCAGGGAAGATAAGGAAGGGATGGACGGAGAAGATAGAGACAGAACCTACTTTAAGATTTTTCTATCTATCTTTCATCTATCTATCTATCTCTCTCTCTCTCCATCATCTCTCTCTCTCCATCATCTCTCTCTCTCCATCATCTCTCTCTCTCCATCATCTCTCTCATCTCTCTATCTCCTTTTTTTGCCACTGTTCAATTTTATCTCATATCTATTAATTAAGTCTATTTTATGACTAATCCTTCTGAAGGACTACAAAGAGTTCAATTCCATCCTACCATCCCCTTCTCCACTTCAAGTTCAATTCCCTTCCCCTTTTGTCTTCCATTCCTCTGGATTTAGGGCATGAAAGGCTATCATTAAAATTCAAGTATAATAATTCCCAAGATCTAAAGCGTGCTTGCTGAAACATTAGGACTTAAACCAAATCTGCTGTGGACAGAACACGGGTTAATTGATTACGATAAAATAATTAAAGTGTTACAACACAACGTGAGCCCATCAACACCAAGGGCTGACCTAGAGAGGAGTCGCTACAGGCAAAGTTTCGTCTGAAACGTGGCACGTTAAGAACTGATTTAACATCGGAGTTGGGACAGTTTTTATTCTGGAGTAGGTGCTGCCTCAAAGCAGCCAAATGTATATGGTGCTGACATTTTAGATCTAGCTTAAAATAATTATTCGTCCAAGAAACTGGAAGACTCGTTTTAAGGCTATCCTGTAAACGCCTGTCTTTGGAGCGGTGCAGTAGCGAATAGCTCCGATACGTCCAAATTATCGATTCAGTCAGAAAAAACTTCAATAGGTTACAGATTTCGAGTTACAGTGCTCTTAGGAGAGGTGTAATTACAGTTACGAGAACCACTTCGTTCTTCCTGATGCTCCCGGGATCCCTTAAAACACTCTAAGGGATTGAAAAAAACAAACCTGGGTTACTTCTGGGATGCTATTTACAGCAGCTCTTACAGTATACAAAAAAACCTACGTAATCCCACGTCAAATTTCGCTTCCAGATAACTTATTTCCTCTAGACTTGAAAAAATAAGATAAAGAAGATGCAGCCTCCACCAGAAATCAGTAAAAATCAAGTCCATCCTTTCGATCTCACCCTACTCCCAAATAAGAACCTACACATATATATTCCTGCACATAAAAATGGACTTTGGGGCTTTTTTTTTTTTTCCCTTCATTCTGCTGAGCTCTGTATGAGAACTTGCAGCTATCAACATCTGCTTTTGCCAGAAGCCTGGTCAGTACTGAGCCCAGGGTGTCTCATCAGTCCCTCCCCCTTCTTCCCAATACAAAGCCCCCATCGCTAAGCTGATGAATAGTGCAAATGCAGTTCTGAGAAGGGAAAGGAACCACCTTTATTTATAATCAACTGTGTGTGAAGACCTCTCTGGCTGCCAAAAGGTCAGAAACTACATCTTCAGGTGAAAACCAACTAGAGCTGTACCACTGGTGAAGTCAATCGGCACTTCAGCTATTTATTCTTTGGAGGGCTCCCCCAAGCCCCCGAACTGTCGCTGGCTCTGGCCCTACCCCAGATGGATCCGATGGTTTGACCTTCCCCAGCTGGCCCCATGACCAAGGACATCTGACCAAACTTTCTGCCTTGGAAGGGACGAGCAAGAGGACGGGAGAAGGAGGAATATCGAGCTAATTAGTAACACCTCGTGACACAGAGTACGAGACTGTCGCAAAGTAAAGCTATCGCACCTTCCCGATGATGGCAACGAGTTCTATTCGGTCATCGTTCCGTTTTGAACGAGCATCAACAGGCCTGCAGAAAGCATCTTTAGCTTCTCCCACTCAAGAGGCTGAATTTGTGCGCTGCACACAGAGATCCCTACAACTACCTGGTAGAACAGATTAAATAACTCGAGCTGGAGGCACTTTTCCTCTCAGGAATTTATAACCCACTATTTACAGGGCTTTTAGCGGAAACCCTTCACGTCTTACAGTGATCTCTAGTATCTGATTACGATTACAACAAACGCTGTCTTTGCAGAGTGACCAGTTCTACCGGTGATACAAAACCAACGTGAGCCAGGCCTCATCCAACCCAGGGCAAGATCCCCAGCCAGCAGCCACAGCACTTAGATAGGTCTGAAGTCGTTTGCAGAGTGGAAGTGCTACAGCAAACCATTTCACATCAGCAGAACCATCACACTTTCCTGACTTCTGATACCTCAGAAGAAGTGTGGAGTCTGAGAAGCATAGAGCAAAACCACACAGAGCCGGAAAGGTGCAGGGAAGCACCGGAATGCTTTCCCATATCCCTCTAGCTGAGAAAATGAGTATACTCGCTCCTACATCCAGTAAGTACTGTTGTGAAAACCTTAATTTATCTACCAAATTAATGCTTAAGAGACAAGTTAAATCCTTCAAGCTGCTGCTCCTCCCTTTGGAAAGTCAATGTCTGTGATCTACAGTGGCCTAGCTGTGCTTCTGCCCCCCAAAACCACAGCACAGTGCAGTAACGACAGCAGAGCAAGGCAACGTACCATCATAGTAGACAATAGCTCCGACGAGATCATCTTTACGTAGCATTGGAAAGAGCTCCAGGGCCCTTGACTTACTAAGGATGTAACTACTCTTCAGACACTGACTTCCCGCCACGATGTCATACAGCTTTATTCCAAACCAGTAGTAGGGCAACTGCCACCATCTGCAGGGAAAAAGAAACATTCCCCGTGAAGTGAAATTACAAAATAATGACATTCCCAGTGCGTGGCCACCCCGTTATTGTCAGATAGAACACGTCAAGTACCACAGCACGTCGTGTTAGACCGGCTTTACTTTGCACCTTCGTGCAAGCTCATCGCAATGTAATGTAAACGGGCTGAAACATTAGGAATTAAACCAAGAATTTACGTGCTGTTCGCCGCTGCTCTCAGCCATCTACTCACTGCAGTTAGCCTGGCATGTTCAAGGCTTTATTTATTCTAGAATTAGGATCACCAAGTGGCTTTTTGCACTTCAGGGTCCGGTGTGATATTCAAGTGTGGAGGGAGGAACCCAGCTGAAAGGGTTCCTCAAGCACACAGCCTGACAATGCTTCCTGCACAGACAGGACCACAGAAAGGCAGTCGGCCGCTGACCTGGCACAAGGTCAGCTGGCACAAGTCCCATCTGCTAGGACTGGGACAAAGCCAGACATTAAGATCATTCAGCAAAGCCTCACTGCAAGTGAGCAACTGCTCTTACAGATCTAACAACCTAACCCAAACCCCTGGACATCTCTTTCTCCCGTGAGAAACAAACTGTTCTCTCGACACCAAACCCTCACGGGCTGTGGGAGCCAAGTGCACCGAGTCACCGCTCCAGCCACTGCTGGTTGCCGGGACCAAACGGCACATTGCCAAGAACACGACAGTAGCACGTGTTGAAAGCAAGATAGCGCTGGGAAGCAGCAAACAACGCAGTGGGAATAACAGTCTGTTCCAGCTGCAGACCCCTCTCCCTCCCCACTACTCCTACCACACGAGGTGCTCCCGGACACTGTCGACATCTGCTCGGTGCCGTAAGAGAAGTTCACGCTTCTACAGCACGGCGACAGGTCACCTCCCGCAGCTTGCGGCAGGTTTGGAGGCACGCTTGGAGACAGGCACCTGGAAATTCCTCCAGGGAAAAGCGGTGGGAGAGGAGAGAGAGTGTGGTGGAGCTTACTTGTAAACAGGCAGCATTATTGGCAAAGGAGCCGAGAGGTGAGGGGCGATTTCAAGCAGATTCGCACGCTCCTCCAGTGACTCTTTCACTATCTTGTACTGAAAAACAGAAACGCACACAATTGTGTCTCCCTGTGCAACACCGAACGAGAAACCGTTTACCAAAGCAAACGCCTCACAATTGTTATTGGTCTTTCAAAGACACACTGAGATTTGCTGGGGAAAAAGAAAAAAAAAAAGTAATAAAAACTTAAGGAAAACGCTTCCCAAGAAAAGTAAGTTTGACTAGTTTCGTGTCGGTGCCATCACAGGACAGCTGAATAATTTTTCACTTGAAGGTGAAGTGAAAAAGGTCGAGTCTATTCTGTGATTCCGGTACTAACACGTAAGCTGTGTTAGTCCTACCTTTGGGCAGGAGGCACTTGGGAGGGTTAGAACTCACCCCAGGGTAGAGCTGCTGTGCCCATTCCCCCAGCTAAACCCCACACTCCCTCCGAGCCACAGATGCACAGTTGTTCCTCTCCAAACCAATCAGTATGAATCAATACTTTGGGCCAAAAAGAAGGTTGATTTCCGTAGCTGGGTAAGTGTATGCTTTCTGTGGTTTCCCCTGAGAAGTGACCACTTCTGTAGCAGAATTATAACCATCAAAACATGCTTTGGGTTAGAGGTTTCCATGAGAAGACAAACGGATCTTCTCGGAACGAGAATATTGCGCTTCCGGCGACACAACAATACGTAAAAGCACTTGTGTGTAATCACTCCTTTACTGTATTTTCTTTCCCCATTCCAGAATAAACAGGACAACCCCTCACTCCCCCGAATTCTGAACGCAACGGGGAGGAAGCTTTTTTATTCTGCAGCCAGCACTGCCTCTGCCTCCCTTCCCCAAAATATACACCAGCTACGATTAGACCGCCCGCAGAAGCATCGAGCGAAAGGCAGCAGCACCGATTTCCCAAGCTGGGGAAGTTGGACTGGAGAAGACACTTTGTGCAGCGGCTGTGGGATGCAGCAGCCGAGGACTGAAAAAATAGAAAGGGGACTGGGATATAACTGGGACAGGGGAAGTGTCTACTAGCAATTTTTGCTTAACAACCAGCATAAACAATTACCTGCTCGAGATCCAAGTTCATGATGGCCTTCTGAAGATATCTCACTCCACCGTGGATCAATTTAGTACTCCTGCTGCTGGTCCCTGATGAGAAATCATCTCTTTCTAGAAGGGCTGTTTTTAGTCCTGTGTTACCAGAAAACCAAATTAACTTCTTAAATTACACAATTTGTATGTAATTCATTAAAGACACTTCTCTAGGGTAGAGACAATCACAAGAAAAATTACTCTGTACATGGATAAATTTGTATTCAAAGTGTAGCTCACTGTCTATATCGTAATGAAAAATTTTAGCCTCCTTCCTGAGGGAAAAGTCAAAACAGAACTTAAACAGAAGTACATTAAAACCTGGGTATTTCACAATAGAAAGGCAGTACAGTACATTATAGGGGCACGCTCCCTCAAGCAAATTCGAGCTCGTATTCACGGCTGGAACAAAATATTTTCACAAATACTTTTAACTCTTTGGGGCAGAGAGCTCCAAACCGACCACACTAACAATTCCAACAGCTTTCCAGGGAGGCAGACAACAGGCACCTTTGTCTGCCTGAGAGGTGCCCAAAGCCAGCGGAGAGCCAGCCGTGGACACACTCTCCACGCGGGGAACCAGAGAACGGGAGCTCCTCCTCCGGCCCCAAACATTAGTTATGGGATGTTACCGAGTATTTCAGAAACACCTTTACGCAAAACTACTTGATAGGACCAGGAGCAGTGGTTTGAAGGTGGGAAAGGAGAGGTTTGGACTGGAGATTAGAAAAAAGTTCTGTAATCTGAGGGTGAGAGATCAGTGGAATGGGCTGCCCAGAGAGGTGGTGGAGGCCGCATCCCTGGAGTCATTCAAGGTCAGGCTTGATGGGGTCTGAGCAACCTGCCCTAGGTAGAGATGTCCCTGCTTGTGTAGGGAGGTTGGACCAGATGACCTCTGGAGGTCCCTTCCAGCCCAAAACATTCTATGATTCTATGAAAACCCACACGTGTTCCCCGACACGTGAAGAGTTAACAGATGCCTTCTAATGGCGAGGTACAGGCACATCCTTGAGCACACACCAAGACAACCACCACTGACTTTCAACCTCCAGCACACGTAAACCCCACCAAGATGAGGACAGCAGGACAAGCACATGGCAGTCCTCCACTTCCAACAGGGAGGACAATCTGCGTAACGTGCCCCCACCACCGCTGCCAGAGTTCAAAGTCAGCCAGGCAAGAAGAAAGTGAATGAAGTTCGGTGACGTTGCTGCCAAAGCCAACAGCAACCACATGAGGACGCACGGCCAAGGAGAGGAGCATCGTCTGCGTTACAAGTTATCCCCTGGGTCCTTCCTTCGCCCCCTCGGAGGGGTGGTTTACATTACTGGCTGGTGAACACGCATCTGAACATCTAGCGGTCTCCCAAAACTTTTACGTCCTTAAAAAATATTAATTATTACTGGTAACTTCCAAAGATCAGAGTCATTTATTTTTGTCAAATGTGACTGAAGATTAATGGACACAATCGGAAATAATTTGGCGAAGATACATCAAGCACGTGAAAAGCAGACTTTGTTGTTAAGCGAAGCAAACATAATAGAAGAGCAAGTTCCAGGAATGAACAGCAACAGCACACAATTCATTAACCAAATGCCTAGGAATATTTCACACTTCAGAAATCTATTGATATGATCGGAATATCTAGTCAAAGGACAAGCACAGATTACCTATAACCATCTCTGAATGCTTTACAACGGCGTGTTCCACCACAAGAAGTGACACTCTCTTTAAGAATACATGAAACTAATTCATGACCAGGTCTGAGGGTGCAGACCTCACTGCTTCATCTATTTCAAACTTGGCACGCCGCCTGGACAAGCATTTTCCAAATCAAGCTACAAAACACCCCCTGGAGTCAGGGCTTGCCTCTGCTTTCTGAGGTCTAGCTACAGGTTGAGGAACCTGAAGAACTTTAGGGTTCTTTACTACCTCCTATTTTCCCATTTTAGTTCCAATACCAGAAACAAGGTCTACAAACTGCGGGAGGCTGGTTCTCCCTCTCCTTGGCCGACTGTATTGAAAACAACAACTGAGAGAACACACTGCGAGAGAAGCTTTTCTCACCAACCCTTTACGTTGCTTTCTGGACAAAAAGATGCTATTCTGCTCTATTAAAATGCTCTCTTCCCCCCGGAGCTGATGCTACAGCCTCTCCCACGGAACAGACCCCATGCACTTAGCTCTCTGTACCTGAAGATCTGTTTTCATTCGATCTGTCCAACAACTTACTCACTCTGGGACCTGTCAAGTATGATCAGAAGTTGCAGGCCGGTTTCAAAGTTACCACGCGAGGCGGATGACACGGACGGGGCAGGCAGCAGCCTCCTGCTTTTCACACCCTGAACGGGGCTCTTCATGTCTCTGCCCAACTGCACGAGCTATGGGGCAATGCCTGCACATCTCTGAGCAACAACCGACCATCGCCAGACGCATTCTCATCCTCCTGCAGCACTCAAGTAAAAAGCATTTGCTTCAGTTCGCTTTGCCCTGAGCTCTCCCTAAGTTAAGGCTACGCGTAAAGTTAACATCAAGTCTGCTGCATCTAGTAGCTTCTTAAACCAGCTACCCAGCTTAGCCCCCCAAAGAGGGGAACTGGGCGCACAGACCGACTGCACGGACCTTCAGACTGGTGCCAGAACCTTTCGCTGCAGCTCCACACTGAAAACCTGCCCAGAAGGTTTGCGTTGGGTGACCACGTTACAAGCAGGAGAGTCAGTAAGGACTCTGCTGAGACGACAAAAGGCAACAACAGGTTTTCGGTTCTGGGCTCCCCAGTTCCAGAGGGACAGGGAAATACTGGAGAGAGTCCAATGAAGAGCGACAAAGATGCTGAAGGGACTGGAACATCTCTGATGAGGAAAGGCTGAGAGCCCTGGGGCTGTTGAGCCTGGAGAAGAGAAGCCTGAGAGGGGAGCTGATGAATGGTTCCAAATCTCTGCAGGGTGGGGGTCAAGGAGAAGGGGCCAGGCTCTTGTC
>JAAGNO010007027.1:0-15148 GCA_033439905.1 Ceryle rudis
TCCCAACAAACCCCAACCCAACCCACAAAACTAAAAAAAAAAAAAAAAAAAAAAAAAAAAAAAAAAGGAAAGGGGGAGGTATTTTTTCTCCACATATGGCTGCCTCCCAGCAGCCAGCATCTCTTCCAGGATGCTCACAGCTCATACCTTCAACACACTGCTCTGCTTGACCTAACTGGCAGTGCCAGCACTGGAAGGGGACAAGGAATTATTGAAAGGAGGAGCATGTGGCACTCCCTGTGATGCTCCATCCCAGGGAAGGGAGATCTGTTTCAGTAGGAAGCCTAGGACTGGCCCTGCTTATCCTCTAACCTGACAACAGTACCACAGACTGGACAATTGCTCTTGGGTGTCTTCCTGTCAGACCATTTTTAGCAGAAACCTGTAACTTATGCAGGGGTTTTTTTTGTTTGTTTTATGAACCATTGTGACTTTATATGAAAGCAGTTGTGAGCTGGAATGAATCCACTTGATGGGAAACAGGGTTGCCTCTGCAAATTGTCAAATCACAAGTTGATGTTATTTACCTATGTGCTCTCCTTTGGTCTTCCTTGGAGCTGCCCCCTTTGCTATGACAATCTAATTATAAATTAGTTTGGCCGCAAGCACCACCTGCCTTCAGTTTCTTTTATCTCATTGAACTGGGCAAGCAAAAGTTAGGTGCTTCAGAGCCTGCTCCCTGTGTAAAACCAAAGGAATTCAGAAATGTATTAGAAAGGCATTAGCTTCTCCTTTTCTCTTTTTTTTTCCACTGGAGCCCACCCAGATGTAGCACAAACAAGGAGAGGATAAATACAAAGTGCTCTGCCACCCTGAAAGCATGCGCTGACGTCAGCTTTCATGAACTGGCAGTTTAATCATCTCATGGGGAATGTTTTTCTCTCTCTGCAGCCTCCCTTTGAATTTCTCAGTGCACCAACATTAGCATTTATGGCAAAGATTTATTTTCTTTGCTGGGTAAGAGAGTAGTAAATTCAGAATGC
This sequence comes from Ceryle rudis, assembly GCA_033439905.1. NCBI lineage: Eukaryota > Metazoa > Chordata > Aves > Coraciiformes > Cerylidae > Ceryle > Ceryle rudis. The sequence goes on from JAAGNO010007027.1 coordinate 984, forward strand.
TTTTACAAGCTGCCAGACGGAGAGCCCTGGAAATCCAAAATCCTGTAGGCTCAGACTAGGTGCATCAAGGGCAGCAAAAGGGCAAGCTTCGTCCTCTATGTATGTCCACTTGAATTAACAGCTAAGCTGAAAAGCAAGGGGCTATTCCAGTCAGCATACACAGAGAAGTTATTTGCTTCTCCGAGACAAAGTCTGCAAAATACTCTGGGGGAAAAAGCAGTATAGGGTACCAGACAAGAGGGACGGATGGATTAGGGACCTCCAAAGGTCTTTTAGAAGTATGTAAGCTAAATTTTTTAGAATTAAGGACAGAAAATTAGCAAATTAATTTTCTGTTCGTGTGTCAGGCCTCAAACAAGCACCCTGTGTTCTTTCTCTACCCCAGTCTTCCTGGCTGGACAACAGGTAATTGGACTTCAACACCTTCTCACAAGAGCTGGGAGTGATGACTTCAGTAAAGTGTGTAAGAGCATTTTAGGCTCCGTGAAGAAGAGCTCTGTGTAAGTGTCTTGCATTTGTTGTTATCCAACTTTTTTCTGGGATTTAGCCTAGTCTACTCCCCTGCATCTACTACTGCCTAGTTGTAGTTTCTGTGTTTCCTTTACATCCTTCACACATGAGGGAGCATGTGGGAAGCAAGAGTAGGATGCAGCCATCCTTTCTTGGCTGTTTGCCATAGGTGTGCCCAGAGATTATATTCTCCCCCCGGCATACTGGCCATCATAACACATGAGTTTGGGAAGATCTTAGTGGAGTGATTTAACTAAAGATTTCAGTCTTTATGGTGCAGGGAGATTGCCTCATGCTATACATTCGGAGATGTGCTGGAGAGGAGGGAAAAAAGGATGACTGATACTAATGATGTCAGCAGGCAGTTGTCAATATAGATGCAGTCAGCTGGTCCCATCAGCTGCTTTCATTAGACTGCCTTAATAAAGTGATTTCCTAATTATAGCCTTCACTTCACCCTCCATACTGCACAGTCCTGCGTCATCAGTTACTGCTGCTTCCTTTAGGCTTGTTGGAGCACACTGCAGCTTGGAGCTGTCTCAGCGTTGAGGCCGCGCTCACCCGTGTAATTAGAGAAGGATTAGAAGTGGATTTGCAGCAGCTACATTCCTACTTTGTAACTCTTGCATGTTGTGGCAGTTGCTTCTTACAAGGCCTTAGCTGGCTAAAGGCTTGCAGGCATTTAAAAAACACAAGTATATATATACACACATGTATACGTGTGTGTGTATATATATATCTCCCAGTTAGTGATGCATTTCCCAGGTATTTGAAAACTTCTGTAGTGGTATGTAAGAAACACAAAGAGATAGGGAGCAATGTAAAGATTGTCATTAAAGATTTAGCTAGGGTCCACTTTTAGTCTTTCTCCTAGCTCCATCTCTTAGACACAAAAAAAACACACAAAAACTACAGCTGTTCCTTCCTACCAACCACACAGTGACCATATTTTACTTTCTTATCTTTTTAAAGCAGATCCTCCCTCTTAGTCACTTCTCCCTCACGAAAACCAAATTTTCTCCAGTTGAGCAGCCATCAGCTATCAGCTCAACTCAGACCATCACAAATCATGAGCCGTCTGCTGGAAAACTCTGAGAGTTTGGGGGGTTTTAATAATTAGTTTGCTGTGCCTTTTTTTTTTTTTTTTTTTATTTGGAGTGCTTGGTTAATGTTTTTTAAACTTTCAAGGCTGGAAACATTTTTTACTGTTAAATAAGCATAGCAATTTTCATGTAATTGCAGAGTTGCAGGCGCAAGGGTTGTAGAAAACAGCAACAAATATGGTGAAATTAATGACATAATCATCACATCATTCCTGCTGTCAGTTCACACTTTGACTTGCTAATACTGGAACCTTGAGTTTGTTTTCCTCGTCTCTCTAATCCTGCCATTTGCACAGCCATTTTAAAATACAATGTTGCTCAAACTGACCACTTTTGTCCATGGTCAATATATTTTGATATTGTCCACTGCTCATTTGAAGGGATTTGATGATACAGCTCTTCCTGTAGTTCTTCTGTCATAGGCTCAACTGCTGCTCACCAGCCTTCTGCCACTCTCCTATATTACCCCCCCAGTGTGAACTAAACTATATTTAGTGACCTCATTCTTTCTTCATTACAAACACCTTATAAATACTTTTTTTTTTCCTGTTATAATGTGATATAATTTTTCAGCACACCCTTGTTGGCTATTGCTACACTGATTAGAATTGGACAGAAAAACAATAACCAATTACAGCCACTGTAGTCCAGTAAAAAAAGTACAGTTCCACAGAAATCCTTGTTTTGCAAATTTTGGATCATGATGAAGTGTCATGCTTTCACTTCTGGAGTAAAATATTTTCTTTTTCCATACAAAATGTTTGTTTTCATAACACCACAATAACAACTCCAAAGGCAGATTAAAAAAAAATCCTTATACATTATGATCAATCCTAAACAATTCTTTTTTAGGATTTTACAATGTTCAGATTTTATTCTAGTATGAAAAAAAGGCCATATTTCAAGCTCACCGTTCACACAGGAGATCCCTACTGGTGGCAAATATTCCTGATAAACTGGTACCATTTTGGTCTGAGCTGGTAGTGGCAGCAGTACTGGGTACAATAATATCCTTCTGGTGATGGCAGAAGACCTGATGCCATCAAGATGTTTGCAGTGTTATGGTTCTCCCCCAATATTCAAGCTGTTTAGATCAAAGGTTGCCAAAACATGGATCACTAGCACCCAAAGCAGCTCCTACTGCTGCACTAAGCCTTTTCCATCTTGTTTCCATGGGGTTTGTGGCATCATGTGGTACCCAGGCCATAGTTTAGGGAGCTCAGGTGGTTTCTTATTCGTTTGTTCTACCTTACTAAGTAACCTCAGAAACACTTGATGACTCCATTGCCATGAGCTGTTAATGTATAAACAGTTATTTAAAACATTGCATCCTGAAATAATTACCTCATGGTCCACAGAAATAGTTTTATATTATTGCTCTGTGACACTATGTAATCATCTGCCTGAAAGGTGACAACCATGGTGCATTCTAGAGTCATGTGGATCTAAATAGTCATCACTAGAAAGCAATGGTGAAGTGACTGTCAGCATTTCTGACCCTTACTGACCCTTACTGACTCCTGCTGGGTAGCCGATCCTCCAGCCTGAGCTCATACAATCATCCTAAGTCTTCCATGACCACTTTATTGGCATTTATTTGTTGGCAACTTTTATTTCCAAGAGCTATAGCAGCTATTCAACTGGAGCTGCAGACTAGCTGATGACTCATCCTGCTGAAGCTGGATTCAGATCTCTCCTAACCCGTTCCCAGAAATGAATGTCTGAAACCTTTGCATCCACCCTGCTGTCTGCCTCATTTGTTCTTTGTGCCTTAGGAGGAAATCTTTGTTCCCTTCGCTTTTCTTTGACTCTGTTTTTCTGGATGAAAGAATATAAGGAAGAGTGGGACCAAGCAGAAGTAGTCACTCATGCTGTACATGCAGAAGTCTGCATACCCCCTGCACCTGTTTAAGCTCCCTATTTTTGGCCCTACAAGATCCTGGTCATTCTTCATCAAAGGTTTTTTCATCACCTCTCTCCTGACAGCAGCCAAGATGGCCATCTGTCCATCCAGAGGGAGAAGAAAGCTGGGCACAGTATTTTTCTTCAGACAGGGGTCCTCTTGCTGTTCCTTGATACATGGACAGAGCTCTTTTTGAAGGTGTCCCCAGTTTCTTCTTTGAACTGGGGCACTGCATTCAGGTTGCTGCTCAGGTTTTGCTCTGTGTCTTTCCATATGACACAGTGACCTACATACCTGTCCTTGCTGGTAATGGGTCATATACTGGCTTATCTGTCCCTCCCTTTTCCAAGGGTGATAATAAAGGAGAGATCCTTAATTATCTGGTGACCTCCACCCACCCGTTAAATGTGCTGCTATCCTCCATATTTGTTTGTGGGGTTTTTTTGGATAAGAACTAGCTAACCTAAAGGATTTCCATCCAGGCACTTCCACAGAGTATTAAATCTTAATCTATCCATGGTCTTAACTAATTGGATTTGTTTGTAAAGGAAAGCTGCCTGGGTTTTGACTTTCTGCAACACGGTTTAAAAAAAAAAGGGGGGGGGGGGAGCAAAAAGAACTAAAAAAGTAAACCACATCACAAGCTTACCCTCTTGCATGATGGGTATAGACATTGCTTAAATTTTCCGTGGAGGTTTTGCATATATAGCCAAATCAGTGGCTTACATGATGTTTCTTATTCCTCTGCCCTTGTAGGTTAGCTATGCAGGGAATAGGCAGCAGCATTCCTGCAACAAGTCACACTAACTTATGCCTCATTTCTGCTTCTAGTAACATTGCCCTAGTAAAACTCAGAATGTAAAATGCTGCTTCTCTTGACCATGGCTTGTAAGTGCTACCTTACTTTTGCAAGCAGTATTGATGCCTTAATAAGTGCAAATAAAAACACGAGTAGCCAGAGAAACCCAGACACAGAGGTTAAATAACTCACTTTAGGCTTAAGAGTCAAAATCAGGATAACAATATGTATGTTCACTGACTACTGAGGTACTGTGGCTATTACACTGTGAGCACACCAGTACCTCCTGCTGCTATCCCTATCCCCTAGGCTCTAGGATATTTGCTACAGCTGCATAAATTATCTTTATATGACCAACAAGCATTTGCCCAAGAAACTGCACCCCTAAAAACACACCAATACTGCCTAAAATGCCACCACATCAGGAATAAAAAACACTGCTTACAGCTCATTTAGCAAGGTCTGCAGTTCACATCTGGATTCTGTTTGGTGCTTCAGAGTTCCTCCCAGCTGGAGGCAAGTAGGAGCCTGGCTGTGCCCAATTATGGTCAGAGGCACAGGGAGGTGAGAGTTTAAAAGCAGTGCAAGAGGTCAGTTGTTCACTTTGGTTTGGGGACGGAGCTGTGTCTTTGTTCTGCTTTGAAATTTTTTTTTTTTATTTTTTTTTTTTTTTAAACCAGTTCTGCAAGATTTGGGCTTGATTCTAGCTTATTCTATGCTAGCTCTGTATTAATATTGCTCTGCTGAATCTTGATTTTTCTGAAGGTAAGGGTGTCATGAAGCCTATCCACTGTAATGCAAAAGATCAAGCTGACCTTGAGTCCCATTGCCTGTGCCCATACCTGTGATGGATACCAGTGGTGGGGGCTGTGACCAACTGTAAACCAAACCCTGCTGAGTATTAGAGACCTACTTGAATCCATGCAATTTAGGTGAGGGCTACAATGATGCCACTTTTCTGAGCTGTTTTTAGGAGTCTGGAAGAACATTGGCCTTTAAATGAAGCTTGATTTAATGCATTTAGGCCCTGTGTGATTGATGGTGTCTATAAATACTATTTAAGCACACAATAGAATATTTAATATACCATTTCCAGCAGGCTTTGAGCCAGGCTTTCTGTCTTGCTCTTGCAGCATCTTCCTCTGGCTGGTGGGGGACCCTCTGGGTGGTGTGCCCTTGACACTGGGGATGCGTGATCAGTGGGGCTCCTCAGTGGTACCATCACTCCTTATTTTGGTAAAGGTGTTGTCCAAAGAGCATGTTGGGCAAGCAGGGTACCCAGGGACACCAGGGAGGGCATTTTGATGCTCAGGGAACAATCTCAGGGTCCTCAAGCTGTGGGCCAGCATAGGTTGGTGCCTGTTTTCTCATAGGAAGATACCTCCAAGTGGCAAGTGACTCCAGGCAAATAGCTATAGGAAGCACAAAACAGTGGGGAAAGAGGTGAATTCTCCCCCGCCTCTATCCTCCAGAGATGTCTGTGGTGTTATTTATGATATGAATGCTGCTCTTGAGGGGGGGGGGGAAATACCTTTTATAGGAATCTGATTATGTGTTTCTATATTTAAAAAGGGAGGGGATTTTGATGCTAAAGTAGAAAAAAAATAGTGGTTTACTGTATTAAAATTTGCAAGTACTTAGTGTAATCTAGCAATTAAAACAGTCTTTTACTGGTATGCTTGTAAATCATAAATTCCCACTGCGGAGTGGCTGCTGTGGCATTTTGCCAATTAACCTTTGCGTGCTTTGATCTCTCTGACTCTAGAAGTTCAGGCTGCTCCCTAGCTTGTTTAGCTGTTGTTGTTAACGAAATACTTGCCGTTTGAAATACACAGTGCTTAGTGTACGTGCTTTGGGTCCCTGAGCACATGCAATATTGATGTCTTGTGGATCATCGAAAAACCTGACTCATTAGTGAAGATATTAAATAAACATCCTCAAAGAAAGCAAACAAACTCAGCCATTTCAAAGACTGTTTTTCAGCCTGAACTGCACTAGCAGACATGTAGGAAATGTGACTTTAGTGAACTGGTGAGGAGAGAGAAGTCATTTTACTTTCACAGGGAGTCAAGCCCCATATGCCCTGCCTGCCTTGCAGACTCGCGTAGCAGTCAGTGGTAGGGCTCATCTGGGAAGAGTGGGAGCCCACTCTGCCTCTTGTCCTGCCTTTCCTGGGGGCTGGGAGTGGAGCTGTTGGCCAGATGGTAAGGAATATTGCAGGGACTATTCCTTCTCAGTGTCTGGCAACCAGCAGCCAGCAAGCAGAGCCTTTCCACACAGCATTGCAACCACGATGGCTGCTGTGTGCATGAGTTCATGCTCATTTCTCCTGGGTTCTCATCCAAGATCTGCCTTTGGCTTACCTCCCCTCTCATCTTTATATTTAGGAGTGTATTGTAGGGTATTTACTTTCCTCCTTTCTTCCTGTAGGTAGTCCTTTGGTGAAGGGCTGAAAACACTGTTTGAGACCAAAAATACTGTAAGATAAAAAGCTTATCATGAGCATTTAGTATTCTTAAATAGGTTGGATATATATTTTGTAAGCCATGTGACATTTATTATTTATAACTGATGAATATGTGACAGTTGAGAAATAAGAAGGAGAATTTGTTTTCTGTGTTCAGGGTTTCTCAGATCAGAAGTCAGTCTGAGTCTGAAGCCTAAAAAAGGTCACTTTGCAGTCTCTAAGTAGCTTTAAAGCCTTCGTGAGCTTTAAAGCATCAGGCTTAGCCAGTGGAAAAAAAAAAAAAAACAAGGAACCAGGTGGCTCTGCCAGAAGAGAACTGGAAAATGAAGAGAGCAGCTAAGTTTGCCATCTCCTGCTCTTGATGCAGGTAGAGGAAGAAGAGCAGAAGGTTTTCTAGAGGCTGAGCATATGTCTGATTTGTCACAGCTTCAGCAAATAATTCTCACATTTATCTATTCCAGGCTTGTCTCCAAATGACCAAATGTTAAACCTGACATTGCCTTATGGATACATAAAACAATGGAACTGGTGAGTAATCCTACCTCCCCAGAGCCTTTACTGTCTTTTGTCTCTTGCCTTTCTTTGTAATTGCAGCTATATATCCCACCATTCAGCCACCAGCACCTGTAGTCTGCTGCTTCTCACTAGATCTGCATCAGCCAAAGCACACGACAGAGTAAGCACATTTGTTTAAATTCAGGTTTTCTTTCCATTCAAACCTCCAGTACCCACCCCTGAGGGAAGGTGAGAGCCTACTTGTTTCCCATCACACAGACAATGACAGAAACACACCACTGATTCCCTGCCCCTTCCCCATACAGAAAACCCAAGTTTGTGATTTAATAAAGAAGGTACCTGAAAACACAGTCCCTCCCCAAGACCAGTTACCCTGGGGAACACATGGACAGACACCCCTTTGCAAACAGCTATGGCAGCAAAAAAAGTTACTGCCCCTCTTGACCTGCCCACAGGCGCACCTCTTAACCTACTCCTGTTAAAACAAGCTGAATTTACAAGGTAAGCATCCCCTTGCTTTCCTTTGGCTGAAGCAGGAGTGCTTCCATGAGCTGTTCAGCTGAGGGATGAGTCCTCAGACTGGATTAGGGATGGACTGCAAGCCACAGGGGCAAGGCTGGAAGCAGGTCTGTCTCCTTGAATCATTACAGCTGAATCCAGGGATAAACAGCTGGTCCTTGCTTATTTGATGAAACCACTTTTGCTCATCCACCTTTTACTAGTTAATTTTCCCTCAAGTGGAGTTTTCCTCTGTGCTGCCTTGCACATTTGACAAGATCTGGGACAAAACCCACCTTGCTACTGATTTCCTATCCTTCCTTTAGATGGCTCGCCAGGTTGCAAAGCTGGTGCCAGCTATCAGCATCGGACTGTGACTAATGTTTATTTTGTTGCACAATAGTATGCTTGGTTTCTTAATACCTATCATCAGCCCTTCTGCCATCTCCTTCTCTTCCTATCTGCACATTTATTTTGTGCGTCCATTGCAAGTAATTAGCCTTTAGAAGTAGGAACTGCAAGTCTGGTTTCCTCAGGAAATGAGGCTTTGGCAATCAGGCTTTATACTTCTTTAGGTAACTGTTGAATACACCAGTTGATTTAATTTGGTTGATGGAGAGCTGGCTCAAAGCTAATTGAATTCCTACCAGCTTTGTGCAAGAAGGCAGCTAACTGGGGCAGAGAGGAACCCTGAAGTCATGTGGCAGAAAGAAAGGTATTAGCTAAATTCATATCTTATTAGATATCAAGCAATTTATAAGGGAAATGCATTAATAAATATCAAAGATGTGGCTACCCTATTCCCCTTCCAGGGACAACCATAAACATAGCCCGATGAAGTGTAGGCATATGTAACCTGACAAGAAATCAACTCACCTGAAAATGGCAGGTGATGGATCTAAACCTGTCTCAAGGCTTCCAGCTCCTTACTCCTTATATAGCAAAGGTGGTTAAGCGCAGCACTAAATGTGAGGTTTTGCACAGTGACATATGCCTGCCCAGCAGCGGACAAAAGGGATGATTTAACCACTGAGCAATTTTATGTTTTTTTTCTGAGGGGAAAAAAACCAAACACAACACTACACACACACAAAAACAACCAGCAAACCAAACAAACAGAAACATAGGCACTTTTCCACTGTAAGGAAATTCAAAAAAATAAAAATACAAACATAAAAAAGCTTGTGCAGCAATTTGGCTGCCATGTTTCATGCAGTAGTGCTGTGTTACACAGATAAACATCAGTGCTTAGCTTACAGATTGTCTCAACACCTGGAAGGCTGTTATAGAGACAAGTTTAATAATTAATTGCTATTTCCCTGAGACAATAACACCCTGTATCTCTTAAGGAGCATATTGCACACCAGGTAACAGGAGCAGTAGACAAAAGAGAAAAAAAGCTTTAGAAAAGATTAAAAGACTGAGATCAAATAACATTATTCCTCATGTCATGGTGGAAATGGGGCTATACTCACCTGATCCTGCCAGGAGGTTGTGAGGAGATGGCTCAAAGTACTTGAGGTCAAAATACTTGTATTCCAAAGTTGCTTTTAAGTAAATGACTCTCATACAGCTGGTGGCAGGAAAGCTGAGGAGATCAGTTCCCTGATGTTACTATGCTGGGCTTATGTCTTGTCACCCTGCACAGATGGGATATGGAAGGGCTGTTTTGTAATTGGAAAAATATGGTACCTGGAAATTATGCTGAAAGGTTCCTATAGGATATGTTTTCTGTATGTACTACATTTTTCTATGAAATCTATAAACCTAAATGCTATAATGAAGTAAGTAATAAGAAAAAATACTATTCTGCTGGGCTCCTTAGTGACCACGACCATAAACATGGGCCCTATTATGGCAGCAGAGGAGCACTAGCATCTATTTCAGTCTGTCTTGGGTACCTTACCATGTCAGTTGCTATCACTTATCCTCTTACTAGAGGCCTGTGTGTTATGATTGGGGTATCAAGAAGAAAGTTGATGTGTCTCTGCACACACATATTGAGGGTGAAGATATAGGGCTGGGTGCAGATATAGGGCCAGGTGAAGGAGGTGGCAGGCAGGAGAGGAAGCATTCGGGGAGGAGGAGCCAGGCTTGAGATATGGAAAAAAATAAGCACATATAACAGGTAAAAGTAGACTTGTGTTGGGTTGGGCAAAAGATGTGTTTCAAGATGCAGTGGATACAAGCATCAGATGTGTATGCAGGGAAGACCCCCAACATATCACGTGCAACTAAACTAACTAGCTTCTCCAACTATTTCCATCTCCTTCACCACAAGCAAAGGTTATCTGGTAAAATGGATGAACATATATATACAGCAGCTGATGGCGCAGAGATGCACATTCTGGTAGCAGTGCTGTTTGCAAACTCCAGTGCAGGGCATAATCTTTTAATAAAACTTTATTTGACCAAATGTATATGTTTACTGATGTGAATAGTCTGATCTTAATGGAATCGATGAGTAAAATTATGAACGTGTTTAACATATCTACAAAGAAAAACTAACTGATTGTATCTGCCATGCTGTGAGTTTAGGCTGTTGGTGATCAGTGTGTGTTTTATCACTGAGCAAAGTCCATTGACATACTGGGCAAAATCTTGGACAAGAAAGCCTGGTTTTTCCCATGGTTTTTATTGCTGAAGAGGATCTTGATCTTAGTGAGTCAGTGTTCTTTGGTAAATGTGTCAGCTCAGATGGCTTTGAAAAATGTGTTACCCTATGAATTGTAGCTGGATCTCAAGCTTCTTAGATAAGCACAGTGCACAAATGGAAATACTAATCTGTGTAGTTGAAATACTTTTTGCAGCTGGCTCTGATGCTGTTGGGCATATTTTCCCAGTGCTGCTGCATAAGGAAGGAACTCTTGAACTGGTCTTCCAGGATTTAATAGAGGAAATTACTTGAGATTGTACTGGCTTCTGTAAGATAGGTATTTGCTGAGGAAAAGCTCTGTTGGCCAGCTTCCTCTTAGTTTGTGGACAGATCCTCAAAGTATAAGTCACCCTAAGCAAATTGAAGTTACTTTTATACTATCTGAGTTTCTCACCCTGTACTTTATAATAATTTTTGGTAGCTTTCATCTGTTAATCTGCCATGGAAAACCAGCCCAGGCTGAATCACAACATTTATCAACCAACTCTGTACATTTCTCCTCCATAAAACATTTGAACTAATTCATCGTCTCTGGCACAGAGATTTTAAAACACATAATATCAAGTGTATGTCAAGAATCAGTAGGAGCAACAGTGAGATGCAGTTATGGAGATGTCACTCTCTTGATTGTGAAAAGCAGTCAATAGCTTCTGTGACTCCATAATGTCTGGTGTTTTAAGCAAGTGCTGGAACATGCAATTGTGATACTGTAACTGGCTTGTAAAGATTGAAACCATTTCAATTTTGGTTCTATCTCTGATGAAACAGCTTTTTCCTATCTCCTCCTTAGATGTAAGTGCTGGCACTCTTGCTATCCACCACTACCCTAGCACTGGTGACAACTTTCAGCATTTGCCAAGTACTTTACATAATTCCAGCGCTGGAAAAACATTAGCTTGTTAAATCTTCCAGTATTTCTGTAATAAGAGCAGTCATTAGAATTGTCTTCACTTTATGAGCAGGAATAAGTGAGAATGGAGAGTTTAAGTGACTTAACCGTAGAAAATTAGTGGCAAAGTTAGGATGGTGCTATTGATTTCTGCACATCCTCTGAAGACTCCTGAAAATTTTATATCTTATATCTTTTTCAACTACTCAACTTGGTTTTCTGTGAAACATGTACTTTTGAAGTTTGATTTCCACTCCAAGGTTATTTGTATTTTGTGTCGAGGCCTGTGCGATGACTCACTTTATTCACTACTGATAAGAACAGATCATCTTTAGAATTTGATTTCCTCTGTGGAGTTTTTTAGGTGCTGGAGATTGGGTGATTAATTTCATTGGGACAATAAATTATAAAGGAAGGACTATGTCATTCTTCTTCAACAATGCTTCTTCCTGAGATGACAGCATAATAAATTACAGGCAAACAGCAAATTCCTAAATGCAATCAGTAGACTTGTTGTGCTGGGTGGATGGAATAAGAGCAGTGCCAATGGGTTCAGTCACTGAAGTTGCACAGAAGCTTTACCACTGCTTTAAGTCAGCATTGGGTGACCTATTTTTGATAAGATGGTTGAGCCTAAAATCTCACGCTGAACAAAAAGTCTCATTTGACAAGGTCAGCTACTCTATGTGTTGCCGACAAAGATCCCTCCTGATGCATCATATTTTTCGAAGTAAAGTTTTCCTTGCTAGATTGAGCCATTAGTCTCTTAAGATTTTAATCTTGACTTGAATAACAATCAATGTCTGAGGCTTCAAAGAAAAAAAAAAAAAAGATAAGGATAGCTCAGGAAGTCCCAAATGTCTGCTACTTACAGATTTATAGGGATATAGGGAATGTCTGTTTTGACCCCTTGGATTTTCAGCTTTTACCCTGAAGATTTGCATATACCTCCGTTCATGTCCAAAATGCAGATATCCTTGATTAATAAAATCATGTAGTCCTTTTTGCTGCTTTTTGGTGCCCTGTACCCAAGCAGCAATGTATCGATGGTGCATTTGATCAGGGCTGTAAACTGCTATGGCTTGGGAGCTGCTTCACAAATGCTTTGAAAAGAGGGGACAGGAGCTGGAATCAGTAATCACACAAGCTGTCCCACAGCATTTATCCCCTCTCATGAGTAATCCACGGATATTAAGTCCAGTAGGGACTGTTATGATCACTCACACTGAACTCCTGCTTGCATTGTATCATTTAGCCTGGTAATTCCTGCATCAGAACAACATCCTGCACAACCTGTGACTGAGCAAGTATGTATTTTTAAAAACACCATTAATCCTGATTTAATCACATAACAGAGAATTCTCTAAAAGCCTTGGAAAGCCATTCACCTAGTTTTCGTAAATGTAACCAGGAGGTACTCGGTCTGCCCAAGGCAATGCTAGAAGTTGCTGGCTAAGGCTGGTGAACAGAACCAGGTGAGCAAGCTCCCAGCCTGTGCTGTCGATAGAAGAAATCTTTCCCCTCCAACATCCATAAGCTGTTCTGAATCAAACTGAAATAGACAATTTGTCTTTCTAAACCCACTGGGCGATAGTTTCATTAAGTGCCCCTGCACATGATACTCCACTATGCAGTCTCTTACTGTTTTGGACTGTGTTCTCAGGTGTGTTCTAAGATGTTCTTCAGAAAACCGACAGCCTATGTAAGACTAGGGTTCAGGAACACATAACTGTTTTATTCTCCTCTGTATGGCTGACCAATTAAAAAACTGAGCTGCAGTCTTCTGTAACAGGAGCCATTCTGGACCTGAGGAGGAAAGGGACACAGATGCTGACTTTTAGCCATGACCCCCAAATTGCACTATTCATACTTTTGACAGAATTAACTGACATAAGGCATATTGAATGCAGGATGCCTACTGATCAGAAAAAAAAACAAAAAACAAACAAACAAAAAAAACCAACAACCCAGAAATCTGCTGGTGCTCTTGTTCTTATTCACATAGGTTTTCACTGATTCTTATGCAAAAGCATCATAATTTATCTCATCATCTCTGCTTTTTGAACAACACCTAAACACATGTGCACATGCACCCTCTTCTCTGTCTTTTTAGGGACCATAATGTGTTCTTAAGAATTTGGGCCATAGGTATTGAAGAGAAAATCTGCTTAGTGGCCCAGATATTTACAAATCTCCTAGCAAATATAATGGGAGAGATGGCATGACAGATGTGCAGACACAGGAGAAATTGTTACTGGCTTGAGAATTGTTAGTCACTGATGTGTGCTCCCCTGCTTACTCGACCCACTTTGTAGGGTATTTGCTGTTGCATGGTTTTGTTTTTCTGGCAATGTCTTAGAGAATCCTACTTTAAGAGCATTGTCACTGGGGAAGGAATGAGTCCTGTTTCCTTGGGGTTCAATGGGGGCTGGATGCATTTATTCTGAAATCCACTTTCAAGGTAACAAGGGGTACAGGGTGAAGGTCTTTGATACCAAAGCCAATAAGAAAAGGAAGGGAGAAGGAAAATAAGAAGGGGGACATCAAATTATTATAATTGTATTACAATCCTAGCTTGAGAACCACTGAACTGGAGCCTACCCTAACGGCTGTCACTGAGGTTTCCTTGGCAGAGCTACAAAAGTGGCCAATACTTTAGAGTCATGGGCACTTAGTTTCTCAGGCAATTCAGGCAATTTTGCTACCTGAAGGTAGGTACAGTATTTTAGTACTGATTGATTCTGTAGAAGAAAAGAAAGGAAAGGAAAGGAAAGGAAAGGAAAGGAAAGGAAAGGAAAGGAAAGGAAAGGAAAGGAAAGGAAAG
>JAAGNO010007027.1:15248-34110 GCA_033439905.1 Ceryle rudis
GGAAAGGAAAGGAAAGGAAAGGAAAGGAAAGGAAAGGAAAGGAAAGGAAAGGAAAGGAAAGGAAAGGAAAGGAAGGACCAATTTAACTTGGGATTTTTATAATTCAATTGTTGAAAAATGCCTTTGTCCAAAGCACCAGCTCAGGGACTCATTTTCCACTTAAACCTCAAATCTTGTTCACACTCATGGGTTTGAGGCTAGACTAGCCCAGAATCTTTTATGTATGGGCAAGGTTCTTAATTTTTTTTAACCTCACTGCTTGCCACATTGAAATGAATATTGTTTCTTTATGCCAGCTTTATCTTCAGATCAATAAACTTGGTATAGTTTCTTAACAGTCTTTGAGTGTTTGCTGCAGAGAAACTTATGGTTACTTATTAGGTTAAATCAGGAGAGAAGAACCTTTCACTTACTGAAAGTTGAATGGGCTTTGAGCCATGAATTGAAACTCACCTAATGCTTTCTGTGCACTGGGTCTGAGTACTCATGTGGGCAAAGGGACTGGTGAGCCACAAGCTTCTTTTGCCTGGATTAATAGTGATAGTAATACAGTGATCACTATTCTAAAAGTAAACATTCTTGTAAGAGAGCCATTGTACAGAATGCATATATTCCTATAAAATAACACTATATTGGTCACATCAGGTTCTATAAAATTTTTTTTCAGGGAGCTTCCAGAGAAAATAGAGGTCACTTTATTTCTGTGATCACAGTTCTCTCTAGGAGCAAGCAATTTATTGTATTGTAAACCTGGCCACGTAACAACAGTGAAAACCTGTGCTTAGAGGAACTGAGCTTTCTTAAGGACTAAAAATGTTATGCTTGTTCTGACAAGTATTAGCCCTTCTTTGGAACTAGACCAAATGATCTAATTTTGTTGTTTCATCTGAAGAAGCAAAATATGGCACAAAGATTGTGAAAAAAAGTGCATTAAAAAAATTTAACAAGCTGCAAATGTATTGTAGGATTTGATCCAAAGCCCACTGAAGTCCATGGAGAGGAGTGGTTTCTGAAATACAACATGAATGAGAGAGAGGGAGAAGGAAAAACAGTGGAAACTTTCAGGAAAAGAAGTGCAAAGGAAAAAAGCAGAATAAAGTGACAGGCTAATCAGAATTATATCACAGCTCTTCCTGTTTAATCCCCATGTATTTTCCTTACTCTTCCTGTTAGTTTTTCATGGATTCTTTATGGTAAGGCTGCATTTAAGACCCTGTTTCTGGAAGAGAAGCTCCCCGCACTAAGCATTTGGCCAGCAGGCTGGAAGGCTCTTCTGTTCACATCAAACCTTGAAAAGTAGTTCTGCTCTTCCTCCACCTCAGACCTCCCTTGACAGGCAACTGGAGATGCCACTACTTCTTGGGGGACCTGGTCCTCTATCCCTTACTTAGAGTTTGTAGGCTCTTCACTCATGTGCTGCTGTGCCACAAAATTCCTTTTTCGTCCTACTCACTTCAGAGTCAGTTGTGGCTCACAAACAAAGACAGCTGACCACAACAACTTTCTCCAGAGGTTCAGAACTAATTTTAACACAATCTGTTGGCACCAAAGAAATTAACGTATTTTGAATGAGACTGGATAAAAAAAATAATGTGAATGTTTATCTGATAAAGTACCTTTTCTGTTTATGGAATTACTCTTCAAGTCTTTGCATGTTCTGAATTTGCCTTTACTCCAAGATGAAAATCATCCCAGGCAAAATTTACTTTCCCCTCAATTATAACAATCAAAATTTTGCTTGAGTGAACTTTAATTCTGGAAGCCAAAGTCAGATCTGTGTTTCAGCCAATTTTATTCACAGCTCCAGTCAAAAGCACCAAATATTCTCAAAGTACAAAAAGCATGTATTTGGTACATTGTGAAAACAGTCACTAATGAGCATGGAATTGCTTATTGTCAGGATGGATGTTTGCAAGAGAAATTGCTATTTGGAAAAGTTGCATGTTACTTAAGTAAATTCCCCAACAGGAGGCCAGGCTGCCAAGCTACTGGAAAAGCGGGTAGTCAGCAACAGAGAAGCTTTTGGAAGGTCAGGTGTGATCAGGGAGATTATTTGACATTGAAGCCAGCAGATCAATAGGTTTCTGTACCTTTCCCCTTAAAAAAGATTTCTTTCTTGAAAGCATATCATGTAAATGATCAGAACCATGGAATGTTAGGGGTTGGAAGGGACCTCAAAAAATCATCTAGTCCAAACCCCCTCCCAGAGCAGGATCACCTAGATTAGGTCACACAGGAACTAAGCCAGGTGGGCTCTGAATACTGCCAGAGAAGGAGGCTCCACAACCTCTCTGGGCAGCCTGTTCCAGTGCTCTGTCACCCTCACTGTGAAAAAGTTTCTCCATATGCTTACATGGAACCTCTTATGTTCAAGCTAAATGATGAGAAACTGCTTACCACTGTAGCTACGATGAGATGTTTTAGAGTTTTATTGTATATGTTTTGTGTGTTAAAGTCTCTAGGAAGGTGACAAGATGCATGGCACCATGTTAACATGAAATAGTAACGTCAGTTTCAGAGACAGAAAAGGAATGCTGGAGCATCTTGGTTAAGAATACCAAAAGAAACACATGGTGCTGTTTACCACACTGGCTTGTGCTGTTCAGGTTGATCACAGCACAGACCAGGTTGATCATGAGCCAACCTTGAGCTATGGGAGTTGTCAGGTCTGTCATCACCCCACATTCTCCATGGGGAGATGCAAATCCTCCGTTTGCCCAGGCTCTTCCCCTAGCTTCTCTTTGGGAGCCCTACAGCACTAAAAACACCCCCATGCTTCCGCTGGCATGCATGCTTCAGAGGTATGCTGCGAGCAGGTAGTTTGGCTGGTGGCCCCAGTCACATGGGTTTTGTGTCCCCTCCTCTCACCCATGGCAGAGCAGACCTGAACCACTGGGGCATTACAGCTCGCATCCAGAAACTGAGGGCAGGGAAACATGGAGTTTTATTCATGTTTGGAGGAGTCGGTTTTTTAAATCTGTTGTTCAAACAGTCAGTGAACATTTGTAAATACCCCCACTCTCCATGTTGTTTACTATTACTTTTAATTAATTGTAGTAGCCTTTATTGCTCTGTCATATGGGAAGTAAACAACTGCTTTGACTAACTAAATACTCAAATCAGGTTAGAGAAGGTTTTAATTAGTCAATTTCATTAATCACACAGTCTGTTCATTGCTGTTCTTGCACCATGGAGCTGCAGAAATGGCTGTTATTAGCCAACAAGACTGCAACTGTACTTCTTCCATCGAGACAGTTAACAAAGGTGTTCTGTCTATGTCTTCCAACACATGATGACAGTTGTACTTTTTCTTGGGTTTAGAGTTTAATACCATTAATATCCAGTATATAATTTGTTGCATGCACAGAAAAAAAAAAAAAAAAAAAGTTAAAAGAAACCCAAACACCTTTAAAAGTACTTTTCCAGAAAAAAACTGCCATAAGGCACTGTAAAAACTCTAAGCCTATGTGTATTGCTCCTATGTACTGTAAAATTAACGTGGAAGTTTGAAATCTAATATAATAAGAGAGTGGGAAAAGTCCAGTGCAATTAATTTGAGAAGTGTATTTTCTTATTTTTTAAAGATGAGACAGTCTACAGTAGTCATATTTAAGAAATGTATGAAGTGCTCATAAAAATCTCCAGGCTGACATCAATGTATATAAACTCTGCTGGCCTGACTCCTCTGCAGCATAACTGATGGTAATTACTCTGAAATCAAGGACCCAAACTCTGAAAATCTGGACTGGTTGCAGGTCTGCCTGTACTCATTTTTCATACAGTATATACAGAATGGGCAACAGTGAAGCTCACTTCCCATGCAGGGCAACTGCTTCTCCCTGCTGATCAAAAGGGCTTGTTCCCAGATCAGCACTGAAAGAGATGATTAATGTACACAAACATTGTTCAGCCCTGGGTTTTTGTATTGTGATCAGCAGTTCATGAGAAACCTGAGTGGGAAGCACCGCCACCTCCTCTTCCCTCAGCTGCCAGGTAGTAACAACTTTCAGTCACTGCTCACCTGGTCTAGACTCATGCAGTAGCCTGGAGGTAAAAGATATGTAACCACTAATAAATCTTTTGATTTGCCCAGATCCCTTCACCTAAATTTTTAAGGCTACTTACCAAAATCATAAAGTATTCTTTGAAGAAAGTTTCTGCTTTTCACTGACATCATTTTTTATGTCCTCTCTTGGAAAATTACAGGTGCATTATATCACTGCTATGAGTGTAATTTATTATTATCTCTACTGGGGAATCAGTTGGTGCTGCAGAGGGTAACAGCAAACAGTTCTAGCAAAGAGGAGATTATACTCTCCTGCGGTGATATTGACAAAACTGATAAATGGTGAATAAATGGTTGGAAAAAACTCTGCTGTTAGCCTAGCAGGATTGACCTTAAACAGCTATGTAGGCCTACATATATTCTGATCTCAGCCGGCCACCAAAGCGAAAGCAAGGGGTACAGTACATATGTAGGCTGAATGCCAGCATTACAATTGCATTTGCATCACTTTTGTTTGTTTTTAGAAAAATGCTCTTGGGTCTGTTTGCTTGAGTAGTGAAGCAAGAGTTTCATTATTTGAGTATGAAACTCTGTGGCCTGAAGTGGAATAGCAGCCCCCAGTCCTTTACTATTGTTGCAGTACAATACTAAAATACATCAAAGTGTCTGACCTCTCTTGGTTCTTTGAAAACTTCAGTCGCTGCAGCTACTGTATATCCCGTGACTGAAAGCACATGCCAAAGCTCCACTGTACACCTGGTCTGGCCTTTAAGTTTGTTCTTTTTGTAGCTGCCAGTGTTGGTGGCAATGATCTCTCAGAGGATTATTTTCATATAAAGTCCTACAGAGGTCATGGTAACATAACAGCCTCTGCCAGGCACTGTACAAATATCTAACAAGTGACAGTACCTGCCTGGGATGAGGCACAAACCCTATCTGTGGCAAGTAGGAATCCCCTGGTATTTTCTGTAATAGAGATACAATGCCCTAATTTAATTCCAGCTTGGGTAATTACATTGCCTAGTCACATTCGCCAGTGGTATCACTAGGATGTAAGAAATGTTCTGCATTTACTGCTCTGGCTGTTGATAACAAACTGTTCAGCTATCACACTGTTAGCTAGTACTTCAAGCATCATCATGAACATCCTCAAAATCTGTAAAAGAAGCATGATGATTGAACAGGTCCACATCACACTGCAGAATTGATTTAATTAAGAGATAAATGAGGTTTGTCCTTTATTTAGTACAGGCCTAAATCCACTTCCTCTGAATTCAGTAACAAACTGTGATTGACTCCAGGACAAATCTGGTTCCTGTTCTTCATTAGTGAATGGACTTTGGATTGGCAGTGGGTGAAACTTGCACTCTATATGTAAGATAGTAATGTTTTTCCATGGGATCTAATAAGTAACTTTCTGTGATTTCTTCAGGTCCTAGCCTTGCCAATTATAGAAACTTGTGTCATTGTTTCGTGAAGGGCAGCATTTGCATTTTTGAGGAAACCTAGCAACACTCATGTGAAAGAAAAATAATTAAAATGTGGTAGACTATTAGAAACGCAAGACTGAATTACAGTCTACTGGGGAAAACTAATCTGTGTGTGCCTAATGACATCCTTTAGAAAGTGATACTCAGCTGAGAAGATACATTATTGTCATTGTATTGATAATTACTATGTTAATGCTTGTAAATAGTTTAATTTAAACAATTTAAAAAATTTTAGGGAGTCTGTATTTAAAGATCCAGGGGACTATCCATCAAAGTGGCAGACATTTCCTTCTCCTTGGTATCTTGGATTCTTAGCTATGTTTACAGTTCATGGTATCAAAAAAAACCTACCACAAAAACAAAGAAACAAAAGAAAAAAAAATATGAAAAGCCTAAAAGGAAGAATGACTTTAATATACTTAACTGAGATGGCAACAAAAGTAGTGCACATTGAAAGAAGTATGTTGGTAAAGCTAGTGACGAATAAGCTGCAATAAAGCAAATTTCCCCTTGGCCCTATTAATATGTGATCTAGATGAAGGCAGGTTGAATGTTCCCTGTTCGACCACAGCTATGCTAAAATCAAATCAGATTATACCACACTGGATGCATGGTTAACTAATATCATGCTGAATGGGATTTAACTTTGTCTCTGATGACTGTTGAGTTGTGATCAAAACTTTCTAATAAATCTACCCTGATTTTCCATAACTCTATTAAAGCACAATAACATCTGGCTCGGTAGACAAGGTGTAAGATTTCAGCTTACACTTGAAGGCTTTGTGTTGTGTAGGGTGATTTTTATGATGTAACTACTTCAACAAAAGCCCTAGTATAGACACAATTATACCAGCAAAATAAAAGTGGGTTTGATGTTATGGCTTATATTGCTTGCCAAACTGGAATGCATTTTACAGGCAACAAGCACTCTTATTATGTAGGAGGACTTTACTGGCATAACTACACCAGCATGACAAAACTTTCAAGTGTAAACAGGAGCTAGGTGCTTATTTAAGTCAGTATGTCTTCTAACCACTTAACAAAGCATAATTTGTTTTCCCAAACGTCCCTTTCCCCAGCCACACGCTGGGTCTGACTCTCATCCGATTTAGAAGCCAGCAGCAGGATGCCAGCCTGTCAGAGAGGGAGGACCTGGCCTGCTCCTTTAGAGAAAGCCTGCACTGATGCGATTCACCCACTAGCAGAGGGTGGTGTCATGAGAAAAGCAATGCCCTGCAAAGTACAAAAACATGCAAAAAATTAGTCCTTGTCCTACTTTTACTTATACATTTGTACAACTTCTTCTCACACTTCCCCATGTAACTCATGCCAGCTCTAACCTCCTTACTAATCAGTGTATGAGAGCAGCTGGGACAAGTGGGATTTCAGAAAACAGGGTGAGATGCTAAATGGGCACCAGGCAGGCTGCACCCTGCACAGAGTGGGTTTCCCTTAGTGCGATACAGCTGCTGGCTCTGGCTGCCACAACAAGCTGTGGGGAAACTATTTTTCTTGTCTGTAGGCAGGCTGGTGTGGCTAGAACATGCATGTGTGTGATGTCATGTGAGGAAGCCTTACCGTCTTGAGCTGTTGATAACTTGGCTCATTCTTCCAATTCACAGTGCAGATGTACCCAGGAAGTCTGGGCAAAAGACTGGGCAATACTGCACCTACCTGTTGTATTTCTGACTGTTGCCATCACTATTTTAATGAGCTCTGCATTTACCCTTTCCACTCTCCCTCCACCCAAGAAATTCAGGTCAGAGATGGAAATATGTGTTTTATACTTTTTCTTCTATTTGGGTTGAAAAGAGCAAGGGTAAAAAAAAAAAAAAAAAAAAAAGGAAAGAACTGTAACATCATGTTCCAGAAATATTTTGGAAATCCACAGGCTTAATGAGAGAAAAGAACTAAATGCATGAATGTCATCACTAGCAAGTCATCTGGAGCATGCAAGGGAAAATGCTTTTAAAATCTTTAAAGTAAATGATCATGCAAAGACACAGATAATCAACACTTGAGGCAAAAAGTGTTTAATTTGAGTCAGAGAAGTCTTTGTTCTAAGTATTTAAAGGTAAAATTCCAGAGTAGATGAGAGAAATCTACGCTCCTTAAGCATTTGACAGCTTTAAAAGAGAAATCTGCAAGGGTTCAGAGATAAACCCACACAAGGAGAGGCAGAGGACAAGGCCAGATTGCCTGCTTATGCAGCTCTACTGAGGAATTGCATGGGCTGAGAAACAATGTCCCTGCCCATGTAGGGTGATTCAAAGCACTTGAGACAGGAGTACAGACATCCCCTATAACCAAGGAGTAGAATAAGCGTCCTCCAAAGAGGGATGAAAAATTACACATGCTAACCAGGGAGCTGCCTTGAATTAATCTGTAGGTAGTACTGTGCAGAGGTGTACAGAGAGCTGTTTAGGTTGGATGGCATCTGGGGATCATTGGGCCCATCCCTGCAGGTCAAAACAGGGCCAGTTTAGGTGTTTGGCACCTTGCTGAATTCTTGTCCTGCTCAGGAGGCTGAGGGTCCCACTCCTTTTTCATGCTGATTATCAGCTCCTCTCCTTAGTTAAGTATTTAGCCGGTGGATGATTTACTCTTTAAAACAAGGCTGGAGTGGTGATGGACAGTTCTGTAGAGCCAACTACCAGCTAAAGCATGCATATAGGAAATGGGAGTTGGGATCAAGATTTATTACTCTGCCCAGGGCATGCTGTAATCCCCAGCCTGTGGCGTAGTCTGAGAAAGGGGAAAAATATTTCCTCCTGGTAGTAAAGCTGGCCTGTAGGCAGCTGGGGTGACAGAGTGGTGGGGATTAGATAAGAGATTAGGGCAACATGCCATGCAGTAGGACACCTAAACTTTGGTCCTTACTCTCAGAGCTGTTAATGGATTTTATATTAGATGGCATCTTCCTCATATAGGACACAAGTAATCCTGGCATCAGGGACAAGCAATACAGACAAAAGAACAAGCTCATGGATCCTCGTGAAACAGAGATGTTGAAGTATCGGTGCTGCCCATGCCGAACTACCCCTGGAGATGCTCAGAAACAGGACTCTCAGCACATGGAGGATGTAACAGATATGAGATTTACCAACCAGAGCCTTCACTTGTAAGCTGATAGGGTGACTATGGTCATCATAGTTTTGGAATCTCGTATTGCCAAAAGGAACTCTTTAAGTCTGAGGCACCTACATACTTTTTGATGTCTAACTATAAAGATAGGCACACTATAGTGACTGTTTTACATGACAAAAGGTTTTATATGATGGAGTTCAATCTCCTAGGTGAAAGGAAACTGGGAAAATCCTCAGTGTGCTGTGAGCTGAAAATGTTCTTTTTTCTTTTTCATTTGTTCTGGGTACAATGAAGTCAGGTATTAGTAGTATAATCTTTTGATTCCAATTGTTTCCAAAAAAAATCCATACTTTGTGACAAGTTTTGCTGTATGAGAGTCATGACTAAGCTTTTAATAGATTGGATTCTACTAGAATTTTTAATAGCATTTTCCAGTTTAGTGCTCTAATGGTTGTCATTATAAGTTTAGATAAAGATTTCCAAGGAAGAGGATGTCTTACCACACAGAGCTTTTCTATGGAGACACTCATCAATATTGGCAACAAGTTTTTGAATTATACTTATGACACAATTATACATCTACCAAGCATACTGCATTTCTCTTCATTAACAGGCCCACTGATGTTTACCAAAGTTTATTTTATGGAATTTCTGCATATCTGAGAGGACACTGTCAAAAGCTCTATCTTTTGTCGGGGCCCTCCAAGACAGAAAAGCTTTACGATTACAGTCTGACCAGAATTTGCAAACAGACACATAATCATCTGCACAAAAGCCTAAACCATTTCCTAGCTACATATTTTGAAAGAGCTTGCCACAAGTGGAAGTGTAATTACCTAGGATTATGCAGAGTGAGCTAATAATCTAAAGCAGGTATCAAACGGTATGAAAAATACACAGAAAATTACCAGGAATCTTTCCTTCCTCATGGAATAGGAGAGAAAACAGAAGAGTTAATTTATACTCTAGCAAACAGAAAGTCAGCTCGCTGTTCTCAGAAGAAAAAGACAAATGCTGAGTCTTATCGGTGATACTGCAGCAGCATCATTGCAGCCCTAGAAAGAGTTAAAACTACCCAGTGGTTGCTGAAAGCCTGTTGTCAAGATCACTAGCCAGGCAAATTACAGTTTATTCTGATTAGGAAGTGCTCATATTTTAATGGGTGAGTATCTGAAATTTTAACTGTCACACTAATTTTTCTGGTCATTTAATTGGAAAGAAAATGATCAAGAACGTATTTAATATTTTTAATTCCTGGGGAGAGCCCCAAAAAGGAGCTCAGCTTTGAATGAGGGACTTATATGGCTTAAGTCCAAAACATGCCTTGTAAAGAACATTGTTTATACACCACCAAACTCTGACAGGACAATATATCACACTGGTGCTGTAATTGTCCGCACTGTAGTACGTACCTACAGAAGTGTCCCACCCCGGCCTGCTCTGTTAAACACAGGCGAGGTTCTTAGGGAAAGTAAGATATTTTGCTTCTTAGGTTGGTTGGTGGAGTATTTTTTGATAACTATATCAGCATTCTCTCTTTTTTTCTCTCTGTCTTTTCTCTCAATATTTTCTTGATGCCTGAGTCAGATAACTCCAGACTCAGTACTTAAGTTTCTGGTGGTCTCATTCAGTGACCTAACGGCCTCTGACCCGAGTACAGGGTTTTGGGGGGACCCCTCCAGGGGCAGAGGACTGCAGCTCCTGTCACCTTTTTGGCTTTGGGCCTTACACAAAATGCAGCTTTGTCCTTTTACTTCTGTGAAAGTCATGGAAGTGTTTATGAGAAAACGTTTTCTCTTCCACTTGCAATAGAGCCTCAGTAGCTCAGCTGAAATTGCCTGGATGTTCTAAACTTATAAGCATCATCCCACCAGAGATGTGTTCTTGAATGATAAATTTAGGCTAATTGGAGGCATATCCTTTAATTTAGCAAGCTGAGGTTACTAATACAGATCAAGAGCTAAAAATTAACAGTGGAGCTGATGTATGCTAAATGCCTAAGTGATATCTTAACCTATAATTACACAAGTTCTGTTAATAGTGAATAATTCAAATCTTTAGAGATTTCAATAGTCTATGGGATGTAGTTATTTCCAATTTACATTATGGTTGCTAGGTTTCATTAAAATGGGAAAAAGGCTGTATAGCGTCGCAGAAGAAAATTGGTGTTTGAAGTTATCACCCAGGAATCAAAACATGAAATTTAAATTAGAAGGTGTCCAAGCAACACAATGACACCAAAGCCAAGCACTGATAATGAAAGTAGGAAGAAAGAGAGTTTGCAGAGAATGTTAAAGGAAAACAGTACTACTAGCAACACACTGTAACAACGATGCTGCACTACTGCAGCATGTAAGGAGTCCAAAATATATTACAAACCTCAATTAAGACGTGCTACCTTCTCCTGCATTATTTGAATGTTATCACTGATTTGCAGATGGTAGGCTGAGGCATGATAAAGCACATGGTTTACCTGGAGTCATGCAATGACTCAGTAGGATGCCAGAGCAAGGGCTCTGGGCTGCAGCCTTCCCACTAGCCTGCTGCAGGGTACAGCTACCCCACACCATCGCTTTGGGAGGCTGCTCAGACAGTCCCGCTTCGTGTTTTGTCACTGCCTGTTTCATCCTCACACCATGGTCCTGGATCTTCTCAGATGGGCTGAGACACGTGTGTTTGGGAGATGTGCTATACACCAGATCATTCAAAGCAACCTGGGTTAAAGCTAGTGCTTCCTGGAGAACCAGAAGGGGTTGGTATTCATTTGGGTCACTGTGGACATCTGGCATACAGTGCAATCGCACAGACATAGCAGCACAACTGCAGGGATGGCAAATCACAGCAGGGAGGGACAGCGGGAGCTTGGAGGGATGACCTTCAGCCTGTGTTGCCACCGCTGAGAAATTGCTGTGTAGCCAGCCCCAGCCATGTGTGTTTCCACAGACCTGGGATATGCTGTTGGGGGGACACAGTGTATACCCCCCAGACACTCTGTATGACAGCTAATGGCCTCCTCTTAGCCAAGCCCACCCAGGCTTTCAGAGTAAGTCTAGGTTTTGCTGACTCAGGGCTTAAACCTGTCAGTGTGACCCACTGCTGCTAGTCACAGCAATGTGGTCTCCCCCAGCTCCTGCTCTTCTGAGCCATACTATATACAGATGAACTATTTTTTGAATGATGAGCATAAATTAGATTACTTGATAGTAAAAATCCCATGTAACTTAATAGGAATACGCAGCATGTGTTACAATTTGGTAGAAGTCAAGGTAGGTATCTGTCGTGTTTTGATACCTAAATTTGACTTTAAATTTGTTTTTAATTTCTCTGGAGTGTACTTTAAGTATAGAGAGTATCTCCTGTTTCTGAGCAGATTAACAACTAAAATAAATGTTCTTTTTTATCTAAAGATTAGCTATTTCCTCAGTGCTTTGTTAGTGATTCAAGTTACCTTATGTAAACTCAGGTTCAAATTCCTCGCTTGTATAACATTTCACTTTCTGAATTTAAATTAAGTATCTGAATTTCTCTAAAAAGGCAGAAAATACTGTGGGGTTTGTTTCTTTGTTTTAATTTGAAGGTCCGAAGTTTCCACATTAGTTAATGAGCCATGGGATAAGGATTATAACTCCTCATAGTCCTTTCTCTATAGAAATAGTTCCTTTTTTTATAAAATAGATTTCCCTAATAGCTCCTATTTATTTTTAATGGATCAAAGTATCCTCTTACACTGCAGTCTGAAAATACATGTATCCATTTTGTAACATATTGCTAAATATCTCTAATTTGCATAAAAATCAAGAGGAAAACTCCACGTACATTGTCATAATTAAATTTATCATTATTATTATTATTATGTAATTACGTAATGGAAAAATAGCAAATTCAAACTCTTAAAATGCTGATTGTGAAGTATATTAAATTATAGTATTGCCTCAACTGCAGGGCAGGTGTGCTCGGTGGCACACCCTCCTTTACGCAGAGGAGGGGATAAACCAGAGCACAACACAATTTCTCTCCTGAAAACTGATGGAAATCAACACCCAAGGAGACATTTTAGAACTCTGCTGTGTCCTGCAACCATGACATACTTCAGGGTTCACAGCTGTAGGATTTAGAAGCAGGTCCTAGTGATTCATAACAAAATGCATTTCACTGAGTGATGCAGAAAAACAATGTGCTTTTGTGGGCAGGTCCACTCTGAAATTTCAGGTAAAAAGAAATCCAGTCAGCAGGGTTGGATTTGGCTCTGGAACATGTGCTACACCTGTCAGTGCTGTGAGACCTGAGGCCCCTGTAACCTTGCTCTCCAAGCTATGAGTAATCTTGAGCAAACCACATCAGCCTCCCAGAAGTGCAACAAAACAGTGCACCTATCAGAATCACATAATTTAATTATTGAGTGGTTGAAAACCACTTTCAGATTGGTAGAAAAGAGATGCCTTGTTACTACAAAGTTATGTTAAGCAATAGCAACACAAATCAGTAGAAATCACCAAATAATTAAGCATCTTCAGACACTTAACACCCATTGCAACTGCCATTAGCAAGAGGTTTGAGGGCTGTTCATAAATCTTTTTAGCGTATTATAAACTCCCCACAGAGCACTCAGGTGTCCCAGCTATAGCGATGCATGAGGCATACACCGCAATCCTGTCCCTGTGCTATTAACAGTAATGGTTTTATATTTTAAAATCGTGTCTTGGGAACATGGCTGAGGACACAGCACACTTGGGATGTAGTAGCAAGAAAAGAGACACGTGGATTGTCAGAGCACACAGGATGCAAGACCATGACTTGCTGCATAACCCAGAGGAACTAATTTACCTTCTCATCTTTAGTGTAACCCTCTGTGAGAAATGTGTATCAAAATTTAATTACTTTATGGGCTGTTATGTAGTCTGATTAACAATATTAAGAGAGCACGTGGAGATCTCTGGATAAAAGTTGGGTGGGTTTTTGTCAGTCTATTATTACTACCTTGATAGCTTTCATTTCTTGTGTTGAGTCCTTGAGGTTTAAGGAGTTCTTTCTAATGCTCCGCACATATTTTTTGAAACTCTGGCTGCTCATGTCAAATACCAGCATATTCAGAGGGCAAAAACCATCTGGTTTTGCTGAAACTAAATATTCCCATGTTTACTTAGGAAAATGGATGCACACACTTTCAGTTCTCGCAGCTGTTCCTTCCTGGGAAACAGGAGAACATTTTTCTCTCCAAAGCAGAGGAATAATAAGCTTGATTGACATTCCCCAAAGTGCATATCCTGCAGGCCCAAATTATTTGCCTTGTTTTGCCTCAGATGTCCTTCCCCATTCCTAGCCTGGAGAATAATGCCACGGCAGGTGTGGTGTATTTCTGATAGTTTGTGGGGAGCAAGACAGGCTGCCAGGGGAACTGAGATTGTATCATATGCTAATAAATATAATTCTTAAAAAAAACCTTGGCACACTTTTAAATAGTTCTGACGTGGAGAAATGAAATAATCTGTGATATGTACCACTGGGTACACCTCACCTTGTCCTTGTTTTGTATGTGGCTCCCAGGAGGTTCTCTCATCCCTTCAGGGTAGTGGTTACCTTGCTCAGGCACTCTAACCCAGATGGGACCTATCGGGATAGGGCAGGGATAACTGTTCTTTTCAAAATAAGACTTTCAAGTCATACTCACACTTAGTGGATTGAAATTTCTATTCTGGTTGGTTTGTTTTTTTTTTAATTAGTTCGACACTGGTTCTTGACATCAATAGTCTGCTTTAATTCCAGAGAAAATAAGGGAACATCTAGACCAGCTGTGCCTTTTAAGTATGCATTAAAGGCAATGAGGGCATAACTACATTCATGGGAATCAAGGGTCAGTATGAATCTGTAGAAAAATCTTGTTCCTCAACAAATGTTACTACTAAAGCTTTAATGACTATAGGAAACACATTTGTGTAATAATCAAAGATCTCGTAATGTGTTTCAAATATTTCAGTTATGTCTCTTCACTCCCTGGAAAGGCTCACCTATATTATTATTTCCATTTTACAAATGTGGGAATTAAAACTGAGAGCTCATCAGAGGTAATCACAGAATCACAGAATGGTAGGGGTTGGAAGGGACCTCTAAAGATCATCTAGTCCAACCTCATAATGATGAGCAAATATATGAGAAAAATCTGTGGAGGCTGAATCTGACTTACCTATTAGCTCTTTGAAGTGGAAAGGATGAGTGTAAAAGGTATATAGCATATTTACAGTGTGTTACCTTAATAATACCCTGCCTCTTTGGTTGGATTAATATTTAACTATTTCTACAAATAGTAATAGCTACATCAAGAGAGATGGACCAGCTCTGTCGCTGAATGATTGGGGCATTCACTCAACACAGATCCAGACTCAGGTCCCCGCCATGGTGGATATTAAACTATTTATATGAAATGTTGCATTCCCAGTGATACCAAGAAACCCACTTTGGATGCAGCAGTTCAGAGAAGAGTTTTTCACATCCTAGGCATGTGCCTCCAAACCCAAACCACTGACTAGTTTGGGACTCTCCTCCTTCCCTAATTTCTCAGGAAAATTGAGAAAATCTTGGGTTTAGTGCAGTGTAGAAGAGTAATATTTTTTTTTCTTTCTTCCAAAATCTTAAAGGGATATACCAAAACCTACTATTTACACAGCTTTAATGAAAATACTGAGAAATGAAAAAGTGTCATAAAGTTCTATGGAGTGGGATGTTTGGTTTTCTGCACCTGACTCTAAATCTGAATTTTGGGACAAAATAGTGATAATTTATCTGCAGTCTTTGTGTATTTTCAGGTTACTCGAATACAGTTCTTGCCATTTCTGATTAAAGAAACAGGACCTGTTAATATTTTGTAAACAAATATTTCTTAGAAAATACATTGCTTTTTTGGATCACTAATTTCTGTTCCAAGTCAGAAACTGAAGAAGGCCACTGAGGAGGCACCAGTGGTTCAACTATCTCCACCCGGGGAGAATATGCTTCTAATTACATGCTGGAAAACTAACCACATGGCTCCTCCCGGCTTGCTCCTCCCAGATACATAACAGCTGCAGTCACCCCTGAGTTACAGTTGGCAGAGGTGACAGAGTACATCAGAAACAAGCTACAGGGATGGGATAATGCTGTAAAACAGTGCTGTGTGCTGTCCAGCAGGTAATTGATGACAGGCCTAGGAGGGCAATGGATCTGGGGCCATGGTTCTTGAAAGCAGCAGTTACAACAGTGTAGTAAATAACTTAAAAGTGCATGCAGTGCGCTAACTTTAAAGCACAGTGAGTAGCAGAAGTGCTGGCTGAACAGTGAGGTTACTGGGAAAGAGGAGGTTACATCAGAGGTGTTGAGACAGTGCTCTGCAGCTGGGAATGCAATGCTCTCAAATTCCCAGCAGCAGTGTAAGAACTCACATCTAGAGACCCACAGTTTAGGGAATGATACTAACATAATTTTTTTGCCACCTTCTTTGGAAATGTGTATCCTACAAATCTTCTAAACTCAGCAGAAGAGCAGTGCAAACGAAAGGGCACCTTGAGACAGCACACAGACAGGGAGAAGAAAGTTGACACACAGAGTATTTAGAGTAAATAATGCTGAAACCAAGAAGGGGAAAGTTAGAAGCAAATCCATGTTGGTGGACATGAGAGAAAATTTCAAAATAGCTGAAAGGAAGTTTAGAAAGTTGAGCATTATTAATGAGAATCTGCCAAAGGCATCAGCAACATTCAGCTTCTCCTGCTACTTGCATCACCAGTTAGGTTCTAGTTAGGTATCTTTGGCCGATATCTGTGATCGGTATAGTGCCAAAACTTACTGAACATCTCCACTTGATCAAAGAAAATGCATTCGGGTCCACATTAACTATTTCTTTCTGAATCACAGAAGACAACTGATCTAATTATCTGATCTTTTAATTCTGTTTACTGTACTGGGATTATGCCAACATAAACCACGGAACCTGTCAAGTTTTACCCACTGAGAAACTCACGTACTTTTCCCCCTGATCAATCTATGAAGCAAGACAGGGAGCAGGGGTCAAAATTTACAGGGTTATGCAGAAGTGTGAGGTGAACATCGTTCCATCTGAGAACCCACATATAGCTGGGGTGACTCTGTCACCCAGCTGTGTTCCCACCACATAGGCCAATGGAGAAAGAGGGAAGGCATGCTGCGGTGTGCGAGCCGGGGTGCAGCCATGGTCTGAACTGAGAGGTGTCCCAGGAGGTGTCCCACTTCTGATGTAAAGGGCAGCACCAGCAGGCTTCCCTCATCGTATGATCCAGTGAGATGCTAACCTTCGGAAAACTGAGAAAACAGAGAAGTAGTGAAATGGAGCAGAAGAAACAAGCTGGATTTTACCAGATAGCCTCAATAATGCAGTGACACAAGTTATAGAGGTCAGTCTGGAGTCAGATGTGATGTGGTAAAATAAGACACTGGCATAGAATCTACAGGGAAAGAAGTGAGGGTCTTTCTGCAGCTTGTTCTGTTCCACAGCATCTCTGCTTATTAAATTATTGTGTTATTATGATGCTGAATTGTTTCTGGAACGTGCTGACAAGCCCATTAAAAACAGTTGTTGGAATTACATTTTGCTCAGTGTATCTGAAAGTTTAATGTCTTTGGAGTTTTGGAAGACCTATTAATTGCATCTTTATGCTACAGTGCAAGATAATTCCATGTTTCCATTTTGTTGTCAATGCAGGATGTTCTGTGATAATACTATTATGTCTGAACCTGATGTTGTGATGGCTTAAAATAACCTTCAGGGCAGTTCAGTTCTGTGAAATGAAACCGGGACAATTCCTCAAAGCTCAAGAGGGACTGAGGATCTATTAGTTTTGGCAGCATTAGTCGGATAAGGAAGATCCTTTTAAAATCTGAAGAATTGGTTTTTTCCTAGTTTGACAAAAATGAAAGAAAAATACTGTAAGATTTTGATTTTCACTATGGGCAGAATTTGAAAACTATGAAGGGATAGCTGCATATGCTTTCAGCATATACATTTCCATATATGCTCCCTATAAATGGAGATACAAAAGCAATTTGGTTTTCTGGAGTTTCTTCATTCAGTGTATCAAGTGAAACTTTATTATCATTATGTAGGTATTTCAAAAGAGTGTTCTTCTACCTGACTGTCTGGACACCTAGTATCATCTGACACCTAATCATTGCCCCACCTTGTCCTAATTGCTTTTGTTTTGCTCATACTCATTTTCTCCTAATCAAAAGAAAAAAAAAAAAGGTTTTGAAATTATTTATGGTGACAGGACTTTACTGGCTTGGACAAACTGATGGAAAAAATCAAGTTCAAGCTCATGGAGGTAAGTTTCTACATCAACATCTATACTTAGGCATATAAATAAGTAGCCTGTTTTTTTCTAGAACATCTGCACTTTGTTACTTTTGTCAATGTATGTCTGCTGTCCCAGTCCACAAGTTTCCATCGCCTACATTTTAAAGCACTTCTCTGTTCATCCAAGGCAACATCTGTTGACAAAAGTATGTAAACTAGCATATCTTAAGAGAGCTCACCCTACAAAAAAAAAAAAAAAGCTTTTCTGAAATCACCAAAAAAGTACTCTTGGCAGGTCCAGCCACAATGAAACATAAACCACATCGGTTAGGTTTTTTCTCACAACTGTGTTAGAAGAGGGCTATGAAGAGCAAGACTTGTTATTCTGGTTCTGACAGACTTCTTAATGAACTGTGAGCTTTCACAGGCGCAGCTTTGGCGCTGTGGTGGCGATGAGGTGACGCACCAAGTTACATGCAGGTGACTTGTTTTCTTGCATTTTGTCCATAACTGATGGCTACCAACGTAACCGCTTCTTAAGCCAAAGCTACCAGTTTCCAGCAGTAACATGCTACAAGGAAATGGGGCACCATTAGCAGCGCCGGGTATCCCCACATCCCCAGGGAAGAGCCTCTGAGCTGCTCACCGGGTTACAGAGACAGCCGGTGGAGCTGCCTAACCTCTCGGGACCGGCCAATGTGACACCTGTGGACCACCTGTGACACCGGTGACAGGTGTCGTGACAGGACAGACTTCCTCACCGGGCACTCTGTGGAGGCCTGAGGGGCCTGACCCACAGTCGGACCTAGAGGAAGGGCCGCGAGGGCCTGGGTTTTGCGAGGCCCCCGGCTCCACCGAAAGAAGGCTCTCTGTCGAAAGCAGGCCAGGGAAGCCCGGCTCAGGGCGCAGGGGCTGGGCAGCTCCCTCCCGTGGGGCCCGCAGCCCGACGAGAGACGCGCAAGTGCGCCCGGGCGGTTACCA